>MJUU01021719.1:26156-38662 GCA_002080025.1 Modiolus philippinarum
AAATTTTTGGTTTTATCTGCACTGATGAGACATAAGTTGTTGAAATGCGCATATGCAGAAAATAAATTATCAGTCACTTCGGTATTTTGTTATTTATTACCACTGGGCCGATGCCTCTGCTGGTGGACTGGTAGTCCCCGAGGCTATTCACCAACCCAGTAGTCAGTACTTCGGTGCTGATCCGAAAATCGATTGTATTGAAACTTAAAATATCTAAATTTTGCATAAATTATGTTAAAAACTAAGGAGTATCTCCCTCATGCAAAGCTCTGTCCTTAGCTGAATTTTGGTTTTTCTATTTAGACCTTTTTGGTTATTTGTTCTCCATCAGCTTTAACATATTTTTCGGTTAATGGACTTCCAAATGTTTGGTTTTATCTGCACTGATAAGCATAAGTTGTCGAAATGTGCATATGCAGAAAATGAATTATCAGTCACTTCGGTATTTTGTTATTCAGAACCGTTGTTTTTATTAGGCTATGTTTCTGAATTACCAAACGAACATTTGTGCAATATGTAGATGTATATCACCCCCCACACACAAATACTGTTAAACAGTTTGTGATGAAATACACATGAAAAGAGAATGTGGGAACTGTGTTTTTAAGACAAAAGCATATTATCCAAACATAAAATATCATGAAGTAAAAAAGGCAGAAAATAAAAATTTCCCAAGCACGTACAACTATTGTCTACAAATATTCCACAAGTCTTTACGTATATTAGAAGTTCTAACATTGTAAGAAAATGTAACACCACAATGTGAGTGATTGACTGTCTTCTGGAAGTAATCAGTACTACACAAATTTAACTTGCAATATGCTGAGTTTTGCGATTAATACCAATTTATTGATGTTTCGCCTATTTTGGTGTTATTTAATTAACCTTTTTCTAAATTGTCTTACGATGTCATTGATGTTTATTTCGTGCCAAAACTAGTACCCCTGAACAGATCTGATATTTATCATACTAATTATACGAGACGGCTTCCAGAAACTTAATCAAATAATCGTTTTCCGACAACGTCAATTACTGGGGAAAATACTAGTTTTTCTGTTATAACAATCGATTTACGTTGCAACAAGCACTAAAATGGATGTAAAAACCATTATTACGTACAGCAAATATATAAACATTAATATCTGTACCGTAGGTCTTGAGCGTGCTGGTATTAGAATTATTAAACCTTGAAAGAAGAGTAAAGATTTACTATGACAACAAATGTGGCAAAACAAATTTGACAATTGAGGAAAAATAGAGCTGAAGTACAGACTAATCCATGAAGAGGATAAGTTTCTTATTCACAAGAAAATAACGTAAAACTACGTTTTCTATAGATCATTCTTCAGAATACATTTATTTCATCAGGTCCCTTTCGTCACCAAGTCAATAAGCAAAATTGCCACGTTGTCTAATTTCACAAACAGGTGTATCATTACACAATTTCCTAGAATCACTATTTCTGTAATTGTATTTTTATTTGCATCTTTGACTCAAAATATTGTTTCCATATGTCAATACAACAGCCATTCTGTATTCTGTGAAAAGTGCACGTTTTTTTCTTCCAAGCACATGAAATCGAATCCTTAGTCATTTTGTAAATATTCATGTTATAGTTTTCAGGGTATAAAAAGTTAAAACACCTTGTCGATAGGGAAAATTGTGTTAAAATGGCTAAAAAAAATAAATGTTTTTGTACTTTATTTTATAGGTTAAAAGAAGTGTGTTCTAACTCGAGTAAGCTGGTCGAGGTCCAAGTTTATTATTGTTATCAGTGAGTACTATTGTTTCTTTTCGTTATATGCCATTTCTTATTTACAGTTTCGGTATTTTGAGGTATGTTTAGTAAGGATTAGACAATGATAAGCCATGCTCTTTGAAGTAAAATGCGAGGAGCTTTAGCTTCGAGAACTAATTGAGATAATGACAAAATTACCAAACTGATTTAGCAAGAGCCGAAGTCCATGAGACAAAAAGACAAATCAGGTGGAAACCACCGGAAAAATTTTCGACCGAAATGGTCCTGTCTTGGTACAGGCATTTCAAAAGAAACTGTGGGTTAAACCCGTTTTATGGCATGCTAAACCCCCTTCTATTGCGACTGTGTCCGGAATCAACTCGACAGCAACCGCCTTTGACAAGTCGCAAGTCAGTGAAATGGTCATCCCAGTACTAAGTAAAAAATGTTGTGAAAGATCTGTTGGGTGGCTGATTGGTAAATGTCATTCTCTAACCCTAAGACAAAAATAATCAAAATCCATGGTATATGTTGTTTCTCTAACCCTCAAACAAGACAAGGTGAAAGTTTGAAAAATATTTATTTATAGATCACAAAGGAAAACATTATCAACAAAAATAAAGTAAAAATAATAATGTGGTATACCAGACAACACAAATAACAAAAGTACCGGCAAACAACTGTAAACCGAAATGGTCCTGACTTGGTAAAGGTATTTGAAAAGAAATGGTGGGTTAAACCGGTTTTATGACATGACAACCCCATCCTTCCATTGCAGTAGTGTCTGATAGCAACTCTAAAGCAATTGCTATTGAAAGTTCGGACCGAAACTTCAAAAATTTCCACAAGGGACTGATAACTATTAAAGAATCTTTTAATGGTTGTATGAGACGGAGTTTTTTGAAGCCTTGATTAATAAGGCTCTCATTGAGATAACTACATTGTATGTCTAATGAGAAAGTCTGTGTGATTTATGCCAATTCTCGCGTAACGAATCAACTGTGAAACATCCACTCTGTAAACAGGAGAAGCTGGAATATTACTGTCCATCTCAGGGAAATTTGTCGTAAAGTTTAGTACTGAAATGACCATTTTCGTCATATTCGAGATGTAAATCCGAAAAATGTTCAAAGAGCATCGCTTATCAGTCTCAAATGCATTTATCGCATATTTATATTTCGAGTGGTTTAATCGGTGCCCTTACAATTTCTATAATTGGCTCTGTGTTAAGCTTTTACACATAAGAAAAAGCCTCTGGCCATTATCAGTTGTTTTTTTACCTACAATAAAATGTACTCAGTTTGCAATTACTCTTGTTATGGATGGTAATAAAAATTAAACCCTGCCACCCATGAAATATTAACTTATAGTGAAGGATCTAGGTAATTTACTGTTGGTGTTTGGAAATCACTTTATTTACATGTATGTATTTATTTATTTGATTTTAATAGTCCCCAAACGTCTTCCTTTCAGCCCTCAATTTTTCCCACAACAAACATTTTCTACATGTACCAAGTGAAAGATTATGTTATTGATTAATTATCGCTGTTAGACAATTGATGAATATTTTACAAAATTCTGTGTTTTTCACTTATTATGGGATTTTTGTAATGAGCTCTCCTCATCAGAGAAAATTTATGTATTTCAATGACAATGCTACAGGCAATACGAGGCTTCTTTGTCCGAGACTTCGACCTGTATGAATGAATGTATTTTCTAAGATCTTCTAACAACAATCCTTAAACAACAGGGTAATCCCTTACTTAGTACATGGAAATGTGTGCTCTATGAAAAATGCATGGGTGATACGGAGACTTTTGATTGGACGACAGAATGTAAATAAGGGATAAACGTCATTGATTAAAAATATTTATAAGTGAACCACAGAGCTAAAATTGTACATATATTTGACATGCTCAATAATTTACACATGGAAACTAGTTGAAAATGCTATGAAAATCCATAAAACCTATAAATTAAAATTTCAAGGAAGAATTTGAATTCGATTTTCTAAATATTTTGGAAAATTTAAGTTTTACTATTTAGAGATTTACAGATTTACAGCAAATCGACAAGGTTGATAAAAGTGTGTCAACATTGGCAATGAGTTTCATTATTTATATATAATGTCAGTATTCTAAAGAAACAAGAACGCCAAAATCTCATCGTTTGCGAAAAACAAATGTCCGACTTGTAACTTGAAAGATTATTTAAGCAGAAATAATATGATAGAAGATAGATCTGGCTTATTTTCTTTTTTTTTTTACAGAACGAGCCGTTTTATTGGCCTGGCTTCATACGATAAAGGGGAAAAATCCGAAGTGCTGCACAAATAGTCCACGTATAGGACAGGAGAAATCGAATAAACACAAAAATATACATTCAAAATACACTGAATTATCTTACATAATTGCTTAAAATGAATAAGATCAGACATGTAGTCCAGACATATTAGCAGGAAGGCACTGAAATACTTACTGTCATTTGTATTTTTACCGTTACGAAATAATGGTACTTTTACAATTTTATCTCGTGATGACGCAACTACATGATGTATTATATTTGTTTTAGCAGTTTAATGTCCTTGTCAGCGGATAATTGTGAGAAAATATATTTATTCGTATGAAAGAAAATACTTTCTGTCACGAGGCTCTGTTCCAGTAAAAGGATATTTTGCAAGTAGATAAAAGAAGGCTATCACTTGTCACGAAGAAGCCTAATTGGTTATACATGAAAGCTATCGCCTTATTCAGATAATAAAATCAATGAATATCCTTTGGTTCAGCTGGAAAAAATAATGTTTCCATAGACCACTCAAGTGACAACTTGAAATGTCAAAGGGCACATGGAGTAATCGCATATACACTTATATTTTGACAGTGGGTATTGACAATATATTCTGCCTCAATCCATTGAATTGGTTTTGGGACCCACTGGTCTGAAGATTTTCAGTATACTGACCTCTTACTGATACTGTCGATGTTTATTGAAATACAAGATGATTTTTACAACACCCTTCGACAAGTCTTTAGTTTGATATTTTGTCCGTGGTACGACAGTGTTTTACCAGCAGACTAGGTTTTCTTGTGCTAGCCGGCAGTTTAGTGCCTAGAACATCCCTTGACCGACCGTTTTGTCGTTATCATTCTTTTCGTTTTCAAGATAGTGGTCATGGAGTTAGTAGTCTACCTGTATTTGGTTTTATTTGCAAGTTTTTTATACTACAATGTATAGGCAAATGGAATACAGAAAAAGCGAAGATTTGGGTACTATAAACGGGTTTAACCTCACCACTGACTTTTGATGGTGCCGGTACAAAGTCCGAGTTATAGTTCTATACAGCACCTGACACACTGTCAATGAGTTAATAAGGGATAAGTCAAAATCGGTAATGTCAAGTCTGGAAGACTCGAATCTAGGTGAAGATGTCCGTTCTCATTTGTCAACCGACATTTCATATCTACCAATGGTGTCGCGATGACGGCCATAGAATTTCTGAAGGGACGAAACTAAAAAAAGCTAAAAAAAACTAAAAAAAAGTTTCTGTGACAGTGCTGTTCTTTATCACAGATTTATTGTATGAACTATAAGCTCTACAGTAACGAATCAGCTGAGAAAAAAACCTTTCGAAGTCAAAATGATCGGTCTTTCTTTTTCATATAAAGTCTAGAATTCAGACGCCCGTGTTCATCGTTGTATAACAAAAGGTAAGATACGGCCTCCCCTGCAAAATAAGGTTCACCCACCTTTATATTTATCATGCATTGTCACACAAATCATGTTTCGTCCATTCTTAAGTTCAAATCCTAAAAGTCGGTACAATGAACAAACATGATAAATATGATGTCTGGGAAAAGGATTCGTTAGGACCAAGGCAAATACATAAATGTTGGGCTGTAATGCAATAAACATTAAAGTCAAACAATTCATTATGGCTACCATAACATATCCTCGGAAATACACCAGTGCGTGTATGTGAAATAGAATTCAATGAACAATTCCTTACTACCACCATAATATTTCCTGAGATAAGCTTTTGATTATGGTATTTCATATGAGATAGATTACTTATTGAATCTGATTAGCATTCTAGAATGCACACCACCTTTTGTAAAAAAAAACGATTTTTTTCAAACAAAGGTGCAAATCTGAACAGTACATATATTAAAAAAAGCACAATTATGGGCACAAACAAAACAGCATACGATTTAGTAGTACCTAAAATATATCTTTCACATATCGTAGACACGAGATTTATTAGAAATCGGACTAATTACCTTTTGCTGAAAAAAAGAAAGTAGGCATTAATTGTCTAGGGACAGTCCATGCAATTTGCAAGAATTTTTTTCCATACAAAAAAAAATCAATCTGAATACATTGTATCGTACACTCACTGTGTGTTTTTCGTTCTTACTCCAACCTAATTAGCTGTACGTAAGGCAAAAAAAAAAGACTACATCTGTTATTGTTCCTGTGTCAAATGTAAACTGTACACAACTTTATTGTATTCTATAACTTACACATAAAAATGCAAGCATGTGTTATGCATTTGTGGAGACTCTGTCTCATGTGAATATACTCCATATCATTTCATTGTTTATACAATATATAAAATATGAAAGATAACAGGAAACAACCACACTGGCCGAAAATCACATTCATATACCACAATCCACAAGGGATCTTCACAGCAAAAACATCAACAAAGGACAACAAGACGATCGTTAACAACGATAAGAATTCAGGATAGTCGCCGTGTTTACCCTTCCAGAGCACCTGATGTCACTCAGTTTCTTGAGAGTTCACATCGTGAGTGTTTACGTTTGTAGTGTTCGTATTATTCTGGGCGTGTCGTGCCTTTAGTCTACTGGTGTTCTAGCTTTTGTCTTTGTATCTGGAATTTATGTAATCTGGTGTTTTACTCCTTCAGTATTCTACTACCTTGTTTTACACCTACTTTTCTCATAGAATTGTTTTGTTTTTGTTTGGATATTCACTCTTACGGATGATGTTGATCTGATTTCTATTTTGCAGGAAAGGATATGGCCAATTTAGACATAATGATATTTTAAATTCCATTTAATCTGCAGCCAATTTATCATTGAACTGACAGCTGGAATACTTACCTGCAAACGAGTGAAAAAAAATGTTGTAAATTATAAAAAAAAAATCGAAATATACATAAAGCTTTAATAATAGATTGATAGGTACAATATTAAGTACGCGCCAGTGTTGATTGCTGTATATTTGTTTTATAATTTAAACATGATGGAGATATTAAGGGAGAGGTCGATAATTAGGTAGTCACAACATTCATGTGTTATCCATCAATTATCAATTTTATCAATATTGTACATATTGATGTCCAGACAAAGTTCAGACATAGATAACATAACTAATGACTTTGAATTTTACACAACCTTGCAAAGATTGACTTTCTCTATAACCTTTAAGGGATCATCTAAAACAATAGGGCCTGTAAGTCTCGTACAATTTTGGAACTTCCGGGATCAAAAATTGTACCCGGGAGTTACATTTTAAACAAATATATATGACGTTTCGAACAAAAATGTGAACGTCACAATATTCTGACGTCATGTTCTGGTGGGAAACGTTTTCGAATTGCCTGTTTATCGTGATTTCACGTAAGTCACATGACGAGACTTACAGACCCTATACTGATTGCCTTCCGTATGATTTACAAAAGATCAATGAAATGAGTCGACTCCAAATTCTATGAAAAATACAATTAAAAAGAAAGGATAACAGCAAACAACTATAAAGAAAATTACAAACATAGGGAAAAATGTACAAGGGAACTGCACTGGAAAAAGACATGCTTACTATGAGGCATGAGCAAAGCTCATTGTTAAAGGCCTCATTGTCACTTCAAGATGAAGAACAGCAATAAAAGCGTTGTTCCATTACTTTGTTTTACCATGTATTCAAAGAGACTTCGTTTCATGTACAATTACTCCATATCCCTTAATTGTTTATATGAAAGACGAAGTCAAACATAAATAACGATATAAAATCGGGTTATCCGGACTTGGTACAGGCAATAGCAAAAGCTAGTGGTATGTTTAAACCGGTTTATTGGTACCCAAACCTAACCTTTTCTATTCTGTTTCTCTGTAGTAAAATAAGCAAACGAATAAATCATAATACATGTAGATTACTTACTATAAGACCACTATCTTGAAAAAGAAAATAATTGGACAAAACAGTAACCTCGGTATTTTGTTATTAGAAAGATAGATCGGGTTAAAACCGATCTATTTTGAGGGGTAGATATTCTCTGAATTTCTACAAAACCATTTCTGTACATGTTCAAAAAATCTGTATGTTCAAAAGAGTGTCTCAGTTTTGAATACATCGGCAAACGAATACCGAAGCAAGAACGAGGAAAGGGGAAATTCTAAAATCATAAATCCAAAATCACGGCAATTCACAGCAACTCGAATTGAGACAGTATTGAACAAAGGCTTTCATGTACAGACTTGTGTCCATGTCAGGGTAGTGAAATGTGTAAAAACATCAATACACATAGTCAACAAATTGAGATGAGTGAGGTCGACGAATTCTTTGTTAGGTGTGATCGCGTGTGTGTTTCTATTTAATAACTAAAGTTAGAAATAGAAAAAAAACAGACAAAAAACTCGGTACTGGTAATTATCTCCTGATGCTCATCCACAGAGCTGCCTCTAGCAACCCCAGGTGGCGGATAGGGGTCAACAACGGCAGTACAATACCGAAGGAACAAAGCACAAATTTTCAAATAATACATAATATATCTGTGAGTGTTTACGGGAGATTAGAATTTTGAAAATCTCACTTTGGTAACCGCACTACAAAGCACACTTTTTTTCCCGACACTAAATCAGGATGCAAATTTAAGTTATCATTTCAAATTCTGTGGTCCCTCACTTATGGCCAAGTATATATAAAGCAGACAAATTATCCAACAAACTGGCTACTCTGATCTTCATTATATGTGAATGGCCATATTTTACTATTGCTTTAAACGACATATTTATCTCCTGAGGGGTTATATGATATTGAACAGACAATATTTCCGGGATTACATACCAGAAAATGAGAATATGACCAAAGCATCGGGACAAAATAGTTTACTTAAAACAGCAATCGACTCAAAATATTAAATATTCATGATATAGGGTATATTAGTTGGCATTAAAGTTCCTTAGGGAGGGGTTATAAAATTGAATCAATTGTAGACTGCTTAGTGTTACTCTTGTTAAAATATGACTACAATAGTATTATTGTAATATTTTGTTTCAACAGAATCATACACTATACACCAATTTTCAATATCAGCTCGTTTAACGGCCAAATAACTGCATAAACATGTATATCTCGTCAAGCTAACATTTCAAAGGATTAACAAAGTAAATGGAATAGTCCCAAATCAAAAACTAATGCCGAAATGCCAAAATATTACCTAATCATGAATGAATTGCTGTCAAAATAATCCAAACTGTCAATGCCTCACACAATGTTATAAATATCAAAGTAAGTGAGAACCGAATCGTCAGTCAAAAGAACGAATAATCCATGGACAAAGGCAACGTCGGACACACTAAGAAACACTCAGAAACAAGGACATTACTTGAGTATGGGACAAAAAAGAAAAATGAAGACACATATACAGATGAACAACACGGACCCAATGAAAACCATGAGTGAGTGAGTGAACCATAAAGTAAGCACCTCCTGCTTCTTATAAGACACCCGCCGTGTTGAACATGTCAACTCCGGTAGTAAAGTCAAATCCGATAGAGGAAAAACAAACTTTTATTTTCAAAATAAAGGTCACACATTTAAAGCGACAGACCAAATGTTTTAAGTTATTTTATGTTTTAAATATTTCATAGATTTTTCTAAGAAACAATGATAAATGATTGCACATTTGTCTGTTGGAGAACAAACGAAACATTATGGTGAAATCATCGTAGCAATAGTTTGTAATAAGGGCATAAGGGCATATATATAAGATGTTGAAAAATAGACCCTATCCGAGCTGTAGTATCAGGGTTTACCAGACCACGTCACAGTATAGAAAACGTTACGTCATAAAGCATAAGACGTCATGAAACTATATTGTTGAAGTACATTCTTGGTCACATGGGGCGGACACGTTTGTGACGTAGGGCGGACAAACAACAGTTGGTGAATCTAAATACAAGAAATCGGATATGGTCTATTGTATGATGTTATTGCAAACTTACTGTAAAAATCACCAGGATTCGTTAACTGAGGACAAGGATATCCCAGATTTGTGAAGTAATTCACCATTTTTTCTGCCTCACCATTGTATACAACCTTCCCTTGAGTCATGATCATTACTCTGTCAAACAGTTCAAATATATCAGATCTATAAAAAAAAATAAAAGACAAGAAGCTTACTATAAATTGATTGTGACATATGTCTTCCTCTTTTTGTCAATTCAGTGAAATCTATTTGATATATTAATTTGATTAAAACCATCTTTAAATAGATAAGATGTTTAACCAATTCAAGTCAAAGGAATAGAAAGCTACAGATTCAACTTCTAACTCTCTGAAAACTAAATCACCAAAAGTGCTGTATTATGTCCAGTAGAATTTATGTTATGTTGTTTGCATTGGAATGTAACTGGTATATACGCAGGCATATTATAACGTAAACAAAGTTTGTAATGAAAATTGTAGATTTTCTCCTGAATGTTTTTTTTTTAATTTTTGCTCGTTTTCAACAAAAGTTGAGCTATCTGCTTCAAAGTTTGTGCTATATATTGTATAATTACATGCTTTAACTCTACAACTTGTGATGTTGCAATACATTGGAGACACACAATTTTTTACCTCGGTTGATGTATAGACATTATAACAGTTCTGTTATTACGTGCCAGCTTGGACAAAGTCTCCACAAGATGGTGGGCTGTAAACGCATCTAAACCTGAGGTGGGTTCATCCAGAAATATAATACCTGTAATGTTATCAAGAGGATTTCGTAGTTCAAACTATCAAGATAATTTTGCAAAATATATTATGTGAAAGTTGCAAGTATTTTGAATTCATAATAATAAAAAAAGTAGAAATTGTAAAAGTGAACAGTAAAAAAATTGTTCAACAACGAATAAAAATTGAACAAACATAAAAGTGTTGTCTTATTGCTTTGTTTTTTTCAATCTATTAGTAGCAAATTTTTTCACGTGCATTTACTTCATATCCGTTCTACAAATTTCAATCATAGACCACAAAACTCCACATAATGAATATCCAACTTTTTATGTAGGTATTTTTGTGCAACCCTTAAAATGTTTGGGTACTTAGTCTTTAAATATTTTGATTGAATATGAATAACTTAATACCAAAGTTATGGTAAATTTAGTTTCTGTAGATGGTCATTCCGACAAATTCGGACAGTTTTTTTCTTAGAGAGATACTACTTAGTTTCATACAAAATCTTCTACAACATAAATATTCCAAGTTTTGTTTTCAAACACATCATGAGAAATATTTTTCATTTACAAACTTAATTTTACGACAGTTTCTAGATTGTATATTATGTTGTTGCTTACTTGGATCCAGCAGTAGTTGGATTCCAATACTGACACGTCGTCTCTCACCACCTGACACACCTCTGTTTTCTGCATTACCAACTTTGGAGTTTGCCACATGTCGTAAACCAAGTTCTGCAATGACATTGTCTACCTGAAAATGTCAAAAAAGAAATACAAGAAAAAAAAGAAGAAATTTAAGAGTTTGCGAAAGGGACAAAGTTCCATTTATGATGAATTTCCGTCACATTTACCGTTCTACGAATCATGAATGCAAATGCCATTCTGTATCATGATAAATTTATGAAAACCAAATGAGTTTACTTCTTCAAACAAGCTTAACAAAATGTACTGAATTTTATGTAACTCTTGTATTTTGTATTTTGAAACCACTAGGTCGATGCCACTGTCTGGTGAACCAGAGCTCCTTGACGCAGGGTTTTCACCAGCTTGTAGCCACACTTGTCTGACATGAAAATTGTAATTTGCGTTTAATACAAATCAAAATTCCAACCCCTTAGGCTTCCTTCCATGTATTGCACTCGGTTGATGTGCTTGGTACTTGATTTGGCCTCCTATTTCGATATTTTTGTAATGAGTACTTCTTTAAGTCTATTTTTGGATTACACCTTACCATATTATTTGATTATAATGCTGCTGATAAGAGGTAATTCCTTGAAACAACTAAACAAAATACCCTTTATTATGCTACTTGGGCAGTTTTGTATTTTAAAAATTGTAAATATCTCAAAAGACTAAAATGAAAGACAAAATAATGTTTTTGAAATATACGCCAAAGACTTATTTTTTTCTTTTTGTTTTTTTTCTACCATCTTTATATGGTTGATGTATGCTTTTCCATTACATATGGCTTTGTCTTACCCTTTCTTCTATTTTTGTTCTTGTGAATGTTGTAGGTAATTTTAATTCTGCTACAAACATTAGAGTTTCTTTGATAGTAAGATGTGGTAATAGTCTATCGTCCTGTCTGACATAGGCTGAGAAAGAACGAATCATTGAATTATTTTGCTGAACTCCATTGAGATAGATATCTCCAAGAATTTCTCCATCTGCAGTTCTACCAGCCAGTACATCCAGCAAACTCGTTTTTCCGCTTCCTGTAAAAAATAAATAAGTAAGTAGCTAATATCTTCTCGTAAGGAAAATAATTAGGCACGGACCATTTGATTTTCGGGGGGGGGGGG
>MJUU01021719.1:39818-57396 GCA_002080025.1 Modiolus philippinarum
AAATGTCATTAATACAGTAGAAACTATAGATGCGACTTTTGAAAAAGTATCACTGTTCTCGACAATATCTATTTCATTACAATAATGATGACTTATCAGATAAATAAATACTGAAGTTACTGTGAATTTAATTTCTGCATATGCGCATTTCAACAACTTATGTCTCTTCAGTGCAGAAAAAATCAAAACGTTTGGGAGACCATAAACCCAAAGACATTTAAAAATTGATACAGAACAAATAACCAATATGATCTAAATGTACAGCCAAATTCAGCTTAGAACGGTGCTCTGCATGAGGGAGATACTCCTAAATTGTTGGACAAAATTTACAAAAATTTAGATATTGTAAGGGTCAAAATGGAATCTGCTTTCGGGTCAGCACCGAAGTAATGACTACTTGGCATGTGAATACCCTCGGGGACTCACAGTCCACCAGCAGTGGCATCGATCCAGTGGTCACATCAGAAGTCGCAAATATTGTTTCTCGCACACATATATCATAATCTCACTGATTCAAACAATGAGGATATTGTATTATATAAGTGGAACAAATCAATGTTAACGTTTTCTTACCTTCATTTGACAATATCACTGTGAAATGTCAGATCAACAAAATCTTAACAGTTTTAATATTATGCAGTTTTTGTTTTAATCTTTATAACAAGGGTGCTTGGGGTGATGCTGAACATTTAGTTTTAGCTGTCACAAAGAATTGCCGAATATCAGATAGATAGAAGATATCTATGAAAGCTAACGCTATTTACTCAGCACTTAAATTTGTTGCTTTATCGCAATCAAATAAATTCATGATTTGTTCCGATTCACTTTCTTGCCTATTGGCAATTGAAAGTCGAAAAACAAAACACCCAATTATTTTGAAAATAGCCAAATTCTACAAATCGCTTGTAGCATTATGCAAAGAAGTCATTTATGTTTGGATCCCTAGTCATGTGGGGATCTATGGAAACACAGTTGCTGACCAGGAAGCAAAGGATGCACTAGATGACGAGATGGCGGATTGTCCAGTACCGTATACTGACATGAAGCCTTTAATCGCTAAATACATTTTAAAGTTATGGCAGGCCAAATGGGATCTGCAAATAAATAATAAACTGCATGGAATACAGTCAGACGTCGGTAATCAGTTCCTGCGGCAAAAACCGTAGGGAACAGGTAGTGTTGACCCGATGTCGTATTGGACATACTAGAACAACACATAGTTTTATCCTCAACAGTGATGATCGACCTGAATGTATTCCATGCAATTGTCCTTATACAATTCAACATGTTTTAATTGAATGTGTAGATGTTGCCGATATCAGGCGTGATTTTTATTCAGCTGATTGTCTTAAAGACCTATTTACAAATGTCGCTGGCGCCAAATCGTTCAATTTTTAAAAGCAATCAATTTATTTAGTAAGATTTAAATGGATTTAATTTATAGTTGTAATATTGTTACAGTTAAACTGTCATTTCTTCTATAATGTTTTTTTTATGTTTTTATATTTTATACTCTAGTTTTACTTGTATAAAGCTTCAATGGTTTTATATTGATCTTTTATATTTATTATAATTTTTCTACTTACTTAACAGTTCTCGCCACAATATAGCTGAAATATTGCTGAATTTGGCGTAAAACATCAATCAATCAATCAATCTATGAAGACCAGCGAAAAAACTTTTTGGTCATTTCGTCTTTTATGAAATTTTAAGACACAATGACCTCCCACTACACTGTTTCGACTACAAAAATATTTTTTAATGGATTTCAATTTGATTCTTAAATTATCTAAAATTATGGACCTTAATATATATCTGCTCTTACACATTTGTAATTTAAGCCAGATTTTTGAGTAGTTTCAGGGTTTTGAAAGTACTTGAATTGATATTAGTGGTATATAATTCAGCCTTTACTTCAAAACGTTGAACAGGAAAACAAACTTTTAGAAGTAAAATGTTTATCGATCTTTCATATAGTTTAAACGACATGAAGATTTGTCTCCAAATACAGCAAGGTGAAACGAATCGATTAGAGCAGAATTAAAACTTACTTTAAATAATATTGTTTACCAACGACAAAAATGTTCGAAATCGTTTTATATTAATGTATAGGTTTCAGTCTTTCTTTTTGTAATTGGCAGATTGTCAGTTAAATCAAAATAACAAAATTTATCAATCAGTTGATTACGAGTTGTAACATATTTTGTTATTTTGTAAAGCACATTCTCTTATGATTCACCCTTATTACCTATTCCTTGCACGAATAATTATTTGTGGTTTGAAGCTGGAGTTAGATAAAAACTAGTTTCATTTCTTTCACGGGAAATTCATTGGTCGAGCGACAAGCAATAGCACATTACGCATGATAGCACATTACGCATGATTTTTCGACGTTTCTATTGGACCACTGTAAGATCTCGTTGCAAATGATTTACGTTGCCTAGTAACGGTGTTGTAAACAGCAGTTCGGCACTAAATATCACTGCGTTTATTAATGAAAATCATTAGAGAAACAGTTTTAACATCTCCAAAGAAATGTAGATCGGTAGATATCAATTCTCGTTATGTAATTTCAAATATAATAAACTCATTTATTATACTGTAAACGTATTTATTTTCGCGGATGCTTATTTCGCGGTTTATGAAGCATCGACATATTTGCAGGTATCAATTTTCACGATTTTCAATGTTATAAAGGCTTTTTCTATGTAAAAACGTTTTTTCACGGGTATTATTTTTCGCGTTCAAGAGCCAACCGCGAAAATAGCGCAAATTAGTACACCGCGAAAATTAATACGTTTACAGTATTTTGAAATTACTTAACTCTAGTTGATATCCAGCGATATACATTTTTTTTCTCGTTATGAAATACAAAAATACCGATGTTGCATGAAAAACAGTAAATTTCATTATGAAAACTATAATTCAAAATAATAAAAAAATTTAATCTTGATTGGTTAAAAAAAGCTCAGTCTCGATCAGTTATGATCCTCGTTCATAAATCATTCACAAATCTCGCAAGATTTGTTAAGTTATCTTAAAAATATTCAGAATTTCCCTATTGTTTCATTTTTCAATCATCACTCACATCTTTGGGATCTATAACACTTCTGAGCATAACAAAACACCGAAGTTACTGTTAATTTATTTGCTTCATATGCGCATTTCGACAACTTATGTCTCATGACCTCTCATCAATGCAGATCAAGCCAAAACATTTGGAAGTACAAAAATGTATTTGTTTTATGAACATTCGTGGCTTTAGGGAAGAAACCAGGATAACGTTTCGCCTTTAAAACATTGTCGAGTTCGGTTTATACTGGCAAATAGATCAGTTCCATATGCTATATATCGAAGATGATTCACCAAAAATTCATAAGATACCTTTACACATAAGTCAACTTAGCAAATTATACAAGAATCTGTACCAGAACTTAACAGTTTGCTTCTTAAACACATTTTTCAGGTTCTGTTCATTCAATGATGAAACCAGATATTAAAAATTCCATCATACATGTAATAAGGTTTTGGGTACCCATAAATTTTGCTAGTACTCGTTCCAAGTACATCTATTGCGAGTTCCTATTGTAATTCACGTTTGTCTTTTATCTTCAATAAGTATTATTCTAGTGTATTGCCCTTGTGATTGTTATTTTTGGCCATTGTAGGTGTTAATTATTATCCTGTCTTTATAATTCCATGCATAATTCGATTGCAATTTTCTTATGAAATACTTCACAGTATTAGTAAATACACATTGCATTAATATTGCGTGAAGAGGAGTATTTGAATAGTCTGCTAATGATTATAAACGCACTTTCGAATGAAAGTTCGGAAATAATGCCGTAGCATTCGTGTCACGATTTTCTTGTGACTCAAATTCCTCCCACAATTTTTGGAATTAAGAATTTAAATTTAGTGAAGAGTCGTTACATTGAGTCTGTAGATTCACAATGAGCTTTTGGGATTTTGATATTGGTCCGGATGAAAACAAAAACAACAAGAGGCCCAAGGGTGTCAAATTCTATATTTTCCATGTGACTTTAAAGTCTGTGAGGATGCAGAAAAAGATTTCAAAATTTTGATACATTAGTGCAAATGAAAAAAATAAGAGTCCCAAAGAGGTCAAATTTTAAATCTTTCATGTGACTTAAACTACTCCCACATTTCAGATTTAGTGTAGAATATTTGTATGCAGTCTGTAGATGTGCAATAAGCATTTGGAATTTTTATTCCGGTTTCGCATTTGATAATTTTTAACTTTTTTGAAAATATTTTCACACAATCGTGTATTTTGCCTATATTTTTGTACTTGGCACAAATTTGAACCCTTCGAATTAAAACTAGATGTGGCCGTCAGAAACGACAGCTATCCACGCTCTTTGCAAGTTAAACCCTTACATTCCAAAAACTGTAATTGCCTTCCAAGTCCAGATTTTTGCAATTCATTTATTGGAAACAAATTATTTCATTGAAACGAATTCAATTGCATGAATGATATGTAGAATTCAAACAAATACATTGTCTTTGAGAGTTTCAGCAAATTTATTAAATTGAAATGATCCAACGACTGAAAAATGATTACTTTTAATAAAATTTATTCAAAACCTATTGATTAGGTAGAATTCCAAAAAAATAATTGGTCCTTT
Source organism: Modiolus philippinarum (assembly GCA_002080025.1). NCBI lineage: Eukaryota > Metazoa > Mollusca > Bivalvia > Mytilida > Modiolidae > Modiolus > Modiolus philippinarum. Next base: position 44,468 of record MJUU01021719.1, read on the forward strand.
TTTTTAAAGTTTCAGGAAATTTACCAGATTAGAATCAACCATTTTTGCAATTTAATTATTGAAAAGGGCTTATTTCAGAAAAATATATTCTAAAAGAATGGTTTCTATGTTGAATTCCAAAAATACACCGTCTTGGAGAATTTCACGAAAATAACTGAATTGGAATCAAATATTTCTGAATTCAGAAATATAGTGAAATGTTTCTTCTAAGGGAATTAACAAAAATATCGAAGTTACTGTAAATTAAGTTTCTGCATGTGGCCATTTCGACAACTTATGTCTCTTCAGTGCAGATAAACATTTGGAAGACATAAAAAGCTGTTAAAATACTGATAGAGAACAAATACTCAAATATAGTCCAAAAAAACCCTAAATCAGTTAAGGACAGAACTCTGCACGAGGGAGATACTCCTTAGTTTCCACCAAAATTTAGATATAACAAGTTTCCAAATAATATAGGTATTTGTTTCAGCACTAATTCTAAATGAAATAAAAGGGACGACAGGAAACACCTAAAATGGCTGAAAATTATAATAACGTGCCACAATCTGCCAGGGAACTACACAGGACAAAAACAAATAAGACAAAAGACAAACGTAAACAACGATAGGAACTCGGGACAGCCGGACTTGGTACCGACACTAGCAAAAGCCAGCGGTAGGGTTAAACCGGTTTATGGGTACCCAAACCTCCCGTTTTTCTGTCCCATTTCCCTATAGTTTAGTAAACATACAAATAAAACCCAATAGAGGTAGACTACTAACTCCATGACCACAATCTGGAAAGGAGAGAATATGACAGTACGTAATTTTGAAAGATGGGTCAAGAGGTACTCGCCGCTAATCTGCCGGCTAGCTAAAGGAGCCTAGTCTGCTGGTAAAACAATGTCGCACTACAAAAGAAAAATCCCGCAGGATTTGGTCAAGAATCATCATATATTTCAGTAGACATCGACAGTATCAGTGAGAGAACAGTATTAATGTAACATTTTCAGGTCACTAGATCTCAAAGCTGATTTAACGGATGCAAGCATCTTGTCAATATCCCCTATTACGTAAAGAATGTAAGTTCCAGCTTGGTTTTTAATCAGTTTCTTGCATTTTTTAGCAACATTACCGTAAAAACGAGGATTAGGAAAGTCCTTAGTAATAAGCTGTTTGCGAGTAATGCCATATTTAGATATCAATTATTCATATCTGTTATAAAACTTCTTAAAGGTATTCAACAACTTCTGTAACCCTGTTGTAAATGTCTGGCTGTGAAGGTAGGGTTACGTTCATTAAAATCGTCAAAAGTAGAAGAAACAAGTGCGAACGTAGTACATATGTAGTTAAAAAATATACATCCCTTATGATGGAGCATGAGGGATGTCGCCGTCAAGAAAAAGGAAATTAGTTATAGTGAAATCAAAATCATCCCTTTTATCGTGTATTTTAGTTTTTATTTTACCAGCATCAGTAATGGTAGTTAGGTCCAGAAAAGGGCAGTATTTGGAATCATTGTTAGCTTTATTTAATATTGTTGTTAGACAAAATATAAGTGGTCTTTTATACTCTCCGAAAATTTACCAAAATTGGAATCAAATATTACATCTTGGACCTCTTGTTTACACCATTAAGATGAAAATTCCAAAGCTTATTGCATCTAAAGACTATATGCAACAATTCTACAACAAAAATTAACCCCAAATTAAAAATGAAGGAGGAGTTCGTGTCATATGGTTTCAACATTGGTAAATTTTCTGAACACGAATACTAACCATTTTGGGGAATTCCACCAACAACCATATGACTTTTTGTCATATGGGTGCACTATCATACTTTCAAATTTTGGCATTTTTTTCTTTTTGTGATATCAATTGTTATTCTGACCACCTGTAAATTGTGACCACATCTCATGATTTCAATATATCAAGTCTTCTTACTTGTGACCCGATCAGTTTCCTGTGGCTATTTAAGTTGTGTGATTGTCTTCTTTTAGTACTTTTGTCGGTCATCGTATGACAGCTATTGTAAGAAATATTATATAAAAAATAATGGAAGTTTTGTTTCGGATACAAAAAATATTGTCGACATAATGGACGAGCCCACTATGTGGGTGAGTCTATAATTGAAGACAATATTTGAAGTATCCGATTTTATCGGTAATTATCGAAATCATTTGATACAACAAATTTTGAAAAATGAAAAATAGCTTTGGAGAAATCATGAAATTTACTTTTGATTAGTAAAAGACATTGTGCGATCCTTTTGCAGATGTATATTTCTTTGTTTACATTGATGCGCTCGGGTTAACAAGGTAGGCGTGGCTTAAGTTACTTTTTGCCAATATTTTTTCGTATTTGAGCAGTAGCAAATACTGAAAAAATTTGCCTCAAGAGATCAAAGGAAACTCATACAAATTACCGATAAAAGAATATAAACTGTACAAGTCACAGAAAGATGTCATAACTCTTTCCTCACAGTTTATTTTACCGCAGGAAAAACCGCATGCTAGAAAACCAAATGTCTGGTCTTTCTAGTATTCAAAATTGTGAACAACTATCAAAAGCATGTCAGACTTTGTAATGATAACAGATTAAAATATTTAGAAATATATTATCCTCATAGAAAGTCAATAGCTTATTCAATTAAATTTGAGGTAGAATTACCTTGAATGAAATGAAGTGCTCTACATTTTGACTTGAATAAAATTTTATCAGTACAGTATCTTAGTTCACTTGTACCTTACACTTTTGTTTGTAATAGATTTGGTAATATGACATACACCGAGTAATAAGGCGGCTTTGTGAAATTTACATAGCTTACGGTAAAATTAGTTCGGAAATTATATCATGCAATAAATCCTTAGAGCAAATTCATGATGTTACTAATAACTACGGGAAAATATAAAAGATTAACAGTAACAATGACAATCAGTGTATTAACACCACTATTTGATAGAGACCAACGGATGACCACAGAGAACAGGGCCCAAAATATGGATTGGCAAAAGCACTATTTGGTATATTAACTATAACATCTTAATTAACAAATCACTATTGCCTGGCTTTATAGAAGAACTCGTACAGTTTGGGGTAATACCGATTTAAACTTCACCCTGTCTTCATTGACCTAGCAGATGGGCCAAGGGTTACCTAATAAAATTCCAAAAAATAACCCGCCTTAGAAAGTTTCAGGAAACTGGATTCATAAATTTGTTGTAGCCAAACGTATTCATTATGTATGATTGATGGATAGAATTTTCAAATATAGTTTTGGAAATTCATCAAAAATGAACCATATTTTATGTAATTCAGTAATGAACCATATTTTATGTAATTCTTAGTTTTCAAAATCATGTCTGCAATCTCTTTACCGAATTCCAAAAGCTTATCGTACATCTACAGGCTATATGCAACAATTCTACATGTTAATTAAAATCGTAAATCTAAAAATGTCGCAGGAATTCCACTCCCGTCGGCGATGTAAAATTTCACATATTTGGGCTTCCAGTTTTTTTCCCTCAAGACGGATGTCGAACTTCCGAAAGCTTACCTTAAGACGCTATATGCAACAGTTCTACACCAAAATTAAAATCCTAACTCCAAAAATGTAGTAGGAGTTTGAATCACAAGAAAAGTATGATGACGGACAGACGGACGGAGGCAACGACAATATCCCCGAACTTTCTTTCGAAAGTGCGGAGATAGAGCCTGCAGTTTCACGTTTTTGTCCCATAAATGATCAGCATAATAAAAATTCGGATGAAAAGTATAAAAATGTGACATATATGATATTATACGATTAAATTTATGTTCAAATCAAAGATAATTAAAATTGTTGTAGAAGATTTGCAAAGGTAAAAATAAGAATTTTCCAATCCTATGAAAAATTTATGCCATACAAAGGCGGCTTACTTTAAACTATTCATAAAGGAATTTAAGATGAAATCGAGAGATGAGTGCAACTTTTCAAATTGTTAAACCAATTTTAAAGTTGAGCTGTAAAACTAAGATTGGTTGAACAATCCTTTACCTTTTTCATCTCAATTGTGTTACTAATTTGGCATGTTAGTAGTACAATACCAGTTGAAACAGGTAAAAGAATTTTGGATAATCACAGTAATTTAAATCAGTTATCTGCCTGTATAGTAGGAGAACAGTTATATTTATATGGATAACAAAAAAAAATCATTTTGCGGAGCTTTACAGATCATCATGACCGTAGCTACCATTTATGAACTCTGCACAAAAAAAAAATACCACATCAATCTTCGATTAGACATCGATTGATATTTCACGCACTTTCAAACTAAAGTTAGGAGATGTCTTTTGATTCTTCCGTAGGTCTGTCCATCCATCCCTCCATAATATTTTGAACGTAAACTCCTATAGTTTGAAGGCCTCATGCTGATTTCAAGATGAAGAATACCATTAATAATATTGTTCCAATATTATTGTCTTCCCGTTCTAACAATAGCAAATTTTCTCGAAATTGCACAGTCATTTAGCATATAATCTTATATTTCTGCATATTTTTGATTCTTAGAACTTGGGATTCCAAAATGTGATTCCAATTTTTGGTAAATTTCCTCTAAAAGATCACTTGAGTACTATTGGAATGTTTTTACGTCACATCAACATATTATTACTCTTCAAACGTTTTTCTACCATGCATCTGTAGTAGAGACTTGTCTCCTGTGCATTTACTCTGTATAAATCTAACACTATTTATAGTTAAATCTAATACGTTGTTTAAAATAAGAGCGAAATTGAAGGGATATGTAACAAGGGTTAAGGATTCAAATTGTACAGGATACATCAGACAAAGCAAAAGAACATTGTTTTTCTTAGATACAACCTATTTTTATAAATAAAAGTAGGCGTTTGAAGAATTCTAATAGATTCAGAGTATCATGGATGATACCGTAATAAAAATAACCAATGAAAAAAATCTTAAAAGCGCTGTCATTATATAAACATCAATAAAAAATAATACAAACGAAGGACATTCCTCTTGGCGATTTGTAAATGTGATCATAGATTAAGACAGCGTACTACCAGGTACCCTGTGGATAGGTAATGAACTTACAAAGCATTTCTGAAAGTTTTTAGTGGTTTGAAATATTAATAACCTTACTGGAACTAAATTTTTTCATGCAAAATAGATGGAGATAACATACATGGTATATTTGTTTTGTTCGTATTTCATAGAGAATTTACCAACCTGAGCTTCCCATGATTGCAAACAGTTGTCCAGATTTTGCTGTAAATGTGACGTTGTCCAACACTTGGTGTGGCTTTGAGCTCTCTGTCGTTTCCCATGGCATCTGCAATGTAGACAGTTTTTGAAAGAAATTCAAGTTCTTAGGATTGACTGTATAACAAAGTTTGTCTACTGCCAAGTCGATCTGTAATCTTTTGTTAGTTTCTATGGTATAAATGGTAGCTTCATCACTTGATGGCTGGTATGAGGACTCCATTTTGCTATTTGTCCACACTTTGTTACCCACCAGTCATTATGTCATTTTGTATACCACTGAAACGAGACATAAACATATTTGTGTCCGACATCGATATTTTATCAACAAATGAGATAAAATATGATAGCTATGTCTAACAGAAATAAAAATAACCCATATCTAAAATAACTTGTGTGGACTGGTATCAGAAGACCCATACAATAATCGGGTAGGTGGTGCTTTATGTTTATTGATTATATATCATTACGCCTAATAAACACTTCTCTAAAAAGTAATTACTTAAGAACAAAAAATTTGGTAGTACTAGGTATTGCTCATTACTCTTTGTATAAATCTGCGTAGTTCATGAATCTAAGCCTCGTTTTAAAAGGAAGTTTAATAATAAACAAAACACATTTCAACAGTTATGTTGCAAAATCATTTGGACAAAACATGAAAAACAAGGACATTAGAAAATGAATATCTCGAAAAATATCTAATGAACACACATTCACTCCTTGTTTTATGTCAATTCCTTGTGAATTACACTCTCATATCACCAGTCATTGCTGATAATAATTTGGTGTTTCTCAAACACGAAATTTTATTTTTTTCTGAAAATTTTCTAGCTGCACTTCCAGTCTGAATATGGCCGACATGTGATTTGATATTCCAATAGTGTGTTGATCATCCCTTGCTTGGTCTGGTACTCTTTATATTTGTTTTTATGGTGGTGAAATGAAAAGGAATAACAGAAAACATCTACAACTGGTTAAAAATTACAATTACATACTACAATCTGTAAGGGAACTATAAAGGAAAACACATACAAGGCAAAAGACAAACGTAAACAACTGTAGGAACTCGTGACAGCCGGACTTGGTACACCAGCAAAATTCAGCGGTAAGATTAAACCGGTTAACGGGTGCACAAACCTCCCCTTTCTCTATCCCGTTTCCCTTCAGTTTAATAAACATAAAAATGAAACCAAATTCAGGTAGACTTTTAACTCTATGACCACAATCTTGAAAGGGAGAGGATAAATCATTATTTTAAAATATAGGTCAAGGGCTGCTCGCCGCTAATCTGCCGGTAAAACACTGTCGCACTAAGGAAAAAAATCAAGCTCAAAACTTCCTGAAGTGTTTGGTAAGAATCGCCATATAGTAGACATCGGCAATGTCTGTGAGGGGTCAGTATTAGTGTAAAATCTTCATGTCATTTTATCCGAAAGCTAATTAAAAGCAGACTATCCTGTCGTTATCCACAATTACGTTAAGAATGTAAGTTATGTCCCAGTTTTTCTGGATTTTTTAAAATCAGTTTCTGACATTTTTAACATTTCCGTACAAACGAGGATTAGAAATGCCTTTAGTAATAAGCTGTTTGCGAGTAATGCCATATTTAGATATCAAATGCTCATATCTATTACAAAAATTCTTAAACCTATTCAACAATTTATGTAATATGTAGCCCTGTTGTAAAAGTTTGGCTGTTATAGTAAGGGTACGTTCATTCAAATCAGGTCAAGATACATAAAAATACTGTAGTTGCATAAAAGCAGTAAATTTCGTTATGCTGTACGCGTGTTTTAGCAAGTAACCTCTCATCAGCAGCATTAAAATCAAAAATATGGAAAGCCATAATCCAAAAGTAGTCTAAAAAGAAGTACTAATTTAAAAAATATGTTCCAAAAACGTACAAGAGTAGAACAAGCGCGTGCAAATCGTACCATTTGTGTAATATACACCCCGTTGGATGAAGATAGAAACGTCACCGTCAAGGAAAGGGAAACAGGTAATAGTGAAATCAAAAATCATTCCTTTTATCATAAATTTTAGTTTTCATTTTACCAGGGTCAAGGATGACAGTTAGACCCAGAAAAGAGCAATATTTTGGAATCATTGCTAGCTTTATTTACTTCCAATTCTAGTGAGTAAATAATGTCTTCATAATCTAAAAACTGGGGATAGTTAATAGTGAGGATATCGTCAGTATTCTTGTTGTTATTATTGAAAATTAAAAACACAATTTATCACTGTTTTGTACAGTTCCAGTTTGACTTTTTGTCATGAAGTCTCGTTCGTAACAGTTCAGAGAAAATCTGCAATGAGAGGTGAACAATTTGTACCTATTTGAATATAAATGACCTGGTGATAAACAGTGATGCAAATACGAACAAAAAATTTGTCCAGCAAAAGATTGAGTGTCTTAATCATATCATCAAATCTGAAGGAACCAATCTTAATTTCGAACTGACAACATCGGCAGATATAATGAGGTTTAAAATATTTTGCAAAAAATTAGAAAAAGTGGTAATTCAGTAATTTATTTTTCTGCAGAGTAAACTGATTTAAATCTGTCAATGTGCAGGAAGTAAAGTTGTATATCAATATACAAAATATAAAACAAGTACTAATATCTAAAGCTGCAATGTCGGCACAAACAATCGTATTTCTTTGTAAACAAAAGTTTTCAGATAAGATTAACCTATTTACCAATGGAGTAGAGGTAATATATACTAGGAAGCGGGCGAGATTTGTACGGAGTATAAGAAAAAAATATTTGTAACTTATAACAGAAAAGATGACATTAAAGAAGGAGGGATTCGTTGTCAAGCGATTATTTTAATACGTTTCGATAACTTTAACTCGATTGATTGATTGATTGAATATTGTTTAACGTCTACTCAGCAATATTTCAGCTATATCAAGACGAGAACAAGTTTGTTAATAAATAATCACTTTGGGGTATGGAAAGGGCCATGGGACGGCAAATTCTGACTGCCACTGGAAAAGTAGGGTGAACTCGAAAAGGGCGGAGAATTTAGCCTTGTAGCCGATCACCTACGGACCACTCAAAAAAGAGCTTGCTTCAAGGGTTCTTTAACGTACAGGAAGCGTGGCATTTCTTTCAACACGTGGACCTGAGTTTACATCCCACCCGAAGATGGGTTGTGTATTTATTCATCCCGCACAACCACGAAATGGGTCCTATTTCTATATCNAGCAATATTTTGGAATCATTGCTAGCTTTATTTACTTCCAATTCTAGTGAGTAAATAATGTCTTCATAATCTAAAAACTGGGGATAGTTAATAGTAAGGATATCGTCAGTATTCTTGTTGTTATTATTGAAAATTAAAAACACAATTTATCACTGTTTTGTACAGTTCCAGTTTGACTTTTTGTCATGAAGTCTCGTTCGTAACAGTTCAGAGAAAATCTGCAATGAGAGGTGAACAATTTGTACCTATTTGAATATAAATGACCTGGTGATAAACAGTGATGCAAATTCGAACAAAAAATTTGTCCAGCAAAAGATTGAGTGTCTTAATCATATCATCAAATCTGAAGGAACCAATCTTAATTTCGAACTGACAACATCGGCAGATATAATGAGGTTTAAAATACTTTGCAAAAAATTAGAAAAAGTGGTAATTCAGTAATTTATTTAACTGATTTAAATCTGTCAATGTGCAGGAAGTAAAGTTGTATATCAATATACAAAATATAAAACAAGTACTAATAGTCGGCACAAACAATCGTATTTCTTTGTAAACAAAAGTTTTCAGATAAAGTAAGTGAGAACCGAACCGTCAGTCCAAAAAGAACAATCCAAGGACAATGGCAACGTCGGAAAAACAAAAAAACGAAGACATAACATGGGCATGACACAGAAAAGAAAATGAAGACACGCACATATACAAAAATGAACAACACGGACCCAATAAAAACCATGGGTGAGATCAGGTGCACCGGTAGAGTAAGCATCTCCTGCTTCTTATAAGACACCCGCCGTGTTGAACATGTCAACTCCGGTAGNGATTGATTGATTGATTGAATATTGTTTAACGTCTACTCAGCAATATTTCAGCTATATCAAGACGAGAACAAGTTTGTTAATAAATAATCACTTTGGGGTATGGAAAGGGCCATGGGACGGCAAATTCTGACTGCCACTGGAAAAGTAGGGTGAACTCGAAAAGGGCGGAGAATTTAGCCTTGTAGCCGATCACCTACGGACCACTCAAAAAAGAGCTTGCTTCAAGGGTTCTTTAACGTACAGGAAGCGTGGCATTTCTTTCAACACGTGGACCTGAGTTTACATCCCACCCGAAGATGGGTTGTGTATTTATTCATCCCGCACAACCACGAAATGGGTCCTATTTCTATATCCCGGGACCCTCGGGGTCAGTCCCCGTTTAGGAGGGGTCACACCCCGCAAGCCGGAGATACTAGGTCCTATTTCTATATCCCGGGGTTCCCTCGGGGTCCTCTGTTAGGAAGACTCATACTCCAAGCTCAGAGGATGCTGCGGGCCTATTCATAAGCCGGGACCGCGCACGGCGGGCTTTAACTCGATAAATATTGAATTAGAATATTGTAAATAATATGCAATTATTCAGGTAAAAATAATAGAATGAACAGATAAGATATTATTAGATGTTATAATATTTGTATTTATATGATTAATAATTAAAAGTGGTGCGTAATATTTTCAAAGAAATAGAATTTCGAATTGTAACACCTTAAAAAAACTGTCATGTCCTCTTTAATAACCTTCTGACAATAATTCTTGGAAGAAATATCTCTACACAACTATAGCTTTTAATATTGTAATTTTAGCAATTCTTGGTCGGAAATATATAATACTTAGGGTATGTATTTATAACAAAAATAAAAGATATTATTATAAGCATGATAAAGATAAGTATGAAAAAGAAAGGTAATGGGGTAAATGTCAAGGAGACAACATCCCATCTCCAGGTTACAACTGCCCAAAACAGTAAGTGTTGTTTCATTGCTGGGTTCTATCATGCATTTGTAGAGACTTTGTCTCATGTGCATTTACTCCATTTCCATTCCATATTATCCATAGGTGAGTATAAACATTACATAAGCTGTTACAGTTTAATAGCAACAACAACCATTTTTATAAACTTTTGTTTTATTTCCTTGATTTCATCATAACTGTTTATTTGTGTAATGTCAATTATTAGATCGTAGTTTGTGCAAGTCATCTGAATATATAACCATGGTTAATTAAAATTGTTTAACTTATCTTCTTCATGAATAGTATTACTGTAAGATGGTGAATGTATTCGTTTCTTTGAGAGTGACAAGTCGCTTATGTCCAATAAATATACTCATACTTTTCATCTAATTAACTGAACGTGTGTAAAATTAACAGAACAAGAACCATTGACTGCTTTTGATGATTCTGCAAAAGATTTTTTTATATCTCTCAAGATAAAATTCAATAAAGGGATGTTAAATATCAGTTCCATATTAATTTATTCGTGATTTCATTTTTGAATCTCAATCATAGAAAGAGCAGACACCTTTCATAAAAATATAATTACAAATGTAATATTTCTACACTAAAGCAATTAATTACTACCTGTAATAAAAGAACTGTAAACCTATCAATTATTCCTATAATGATACAATCATCAAACATCTAAGTAATTGGTTTGCTGGATTAGTATGTATCCCTTACACAAATGCAGTGCTTGAAATTGTAATTTTAGCAATTCTTAGTGAGAAATATATTATACTTAACCCATATATTCAAAATAAAAATAAAAGATATTATTATAAGCATGATAAATGAATGTATCAACTCACCGGTAGTTCCGTTGAGATTGAGTCTGTCTGTTCGTGACGTCATTATTGATCCATCGCGGAAGGAAATCCACTGGCGAAACAAATCGATAATACGAAGTATTAAAATTAGTAAGTGTCTCACTAACATGTTTTGTTGTATATGGTATATTTCATTTCAAATTTAACACCTTTTGAATATAAAATAAAATCGATGTGTATAACTACTGGAATATAATAACAATTTGGTTAGATACAACATGCGTGAAAAATGTTTTAATAAGATATGCAATAAGAATGAGAACACATTTCAATAGAGTTTTGTACCATTAGTTTTTCCTATTTAAATGTTTAAAAATTTATGCATAATACAGTGGAAGATTATTTTCAAAATATTTCACCGTATCATAGAAANAACGGGGAATGTGTCAAAGAGACAACGACCCAAAGGGGAGTAATAACAACTCAAAGCCACCATAAGATCTTCAATGAACGGTGAGAAAACCCCACACCCAACGGCAGGTCGGAGTCGGCCCCTGAATAAAGAGTAATCAAGTTCAACGAAATAAATATCATCCTAGACTCTTATAGACATAAAGTAAACTAACTAGAAAAAAAGACAAGACACACAAAGGCTTAATAAACGCAAACCTCCTGCGGCGGGGTTAAACTAGTTTTATTGGGCCCAAACCTTCCCCCTATAGCCAATGTGATAAATAAAAAAAATCGTAACAATATATAGTTTCAAGGAGACTTCAACTGATATAGATAGATAATAGAAACAAGACAGTGTTAACTGGTTATATGGCTCATGACTCATGTACATTTATTCCATAAGTATCCAAAATGATATTAATAATAACTTTGATTAAGAATTCAAAGATAATCACAAGACGTTAAATTGAACATAACAGCTATATAAAGATACGATTTAATTAATAGTAAAAAGTGAGATTCCTCCAAGCGCTTTCCTGGTAATATGTCGAATATCCAGTAAAAAGCCCATTGAAACTGGAGGTGAGCTATTTGCCAACTTGATTTGGAAAAAAAAAAACAACTGGATTGGTAAAACACTAAATGACTCTTAGTTCAATAAGACTGTTGTTGTGTCTTACAATCCAACAAAACGCTTTTCAGTAACTATAAAGTTCATAATGTCAAAATTAGTCTTCTCTGAAAACATCCTGCTCATCTGTATACATACACTCTTATAGTGTATAACAGCTGCAAAAAAATATACTCAGTAAGCTAAAGGCTGGAATGTTGTAGCAGAGAAAGGGAAGTTCACAACTTAGAGAAAGAAATCTGTGTCAAAGATCGTCATTTTTCAGGAAAAGTTGTAACTCAGTTAAAATAACGGAACAATTTATCACAAGAAGACATTTTCAAGCATTGTTTCCTTTAAGTGTATCAAGCATTTATCGATGGTTTAAGTCAGAAATCAATTATAGTGCAGATGTCTACAGAGAATTTAAACAATTTCCATGGAAAATACTGATTGTTCAAACCTGCGGAAATAAGATTCACCATATGAAAATATGGCTTCACAGCTTGAATTAAAGCGATAATTGTCTTCGCTCTTCGGTAACAATGAATTTCCTTTATACCATACAATTTATATAATACAAATAAAGTTACGTTTACGGACAGCGCCCGTTAAAGATTATTAGTGACGTAAATCGTGTAGGTTGATATAATTCTAGAGAACAAATGACAAACCTTTTACTGTTTCTATTTGTATGTGATCTGTGACCATCTATTCCTATACGACAGAAATAAAAACGACGTTTCTACATTTTATGTACTTAATTCGTCAAAAAAAAAGATATGCTTGTAATAATGTATGTGAGTAAGAAGGGATATATTATATATACTATGTTT
>MJUU01021719.1:63552-80931 GCA_002080025.1 Modiolus philippinarum
CGACAGCATTGGACCCTATGGGAAATGCACACAAAGATCTTCTAGAGAACTGCTGAATGGATTTAAATCAACATGACATGAATGATGCCTGTCAGGTGCTGACCAAGTGTCACCAGCTGTGAACTTAATTTAACAAAAGATCTTCTTCTAGAGAACTGCTTAATAGATTTAATCCAAACTTTGCTTATGAGAAGCTGACCAAGTGTTGTTACTTCAGTTTTGATCCATCATCCAACATGGCTGCCAGCAATGAATTGGACCTTAAGGGGAAATGCATACAAAGATATCATGGAAAAACCATAGAATGGATTAAATTTAAACATTGCATAAATGAAACTTGTGAGATTTTGACCAAGCTTGTTACTTTGGTGCTGATCCGTCTTGCGACATGGCCACCAGTAGCAAAATTTAGTTTAACATTGGACCCAGTGGTAAATGCGTAAAAAGATCTTCTCCTCTGAAACTGCTTGAACAATTTCAGTAGAACTTTGATATGATAGTCCTTATGTGACTCTCTTCAAAGTTTTATGTTAAATAGCTGCCAGCAGGGAACGTAGATTAACATAGGCCCCTTAAGTTTGGAAACTGCATTCAAAAATCTTCTCTGAAACTGCTTGAACAATTTTAATTAAATTTTATAAAAAGTTTCTGATTTTTATGTACATACACCAACAAAGATGGACCATCAATTGGGAATTATAGTGCTGCAGGACCCAGGTGAGCGATACAGGCTCTTGAGAGCCTCTTGTTTATTTACAATTTTTATAAAAACTGTGTTTGTACTTGTTCTTAGAGTTACATAATTAAAATTGCAGCTGTATGTATACTACAAATAGTTTCTAAGACAACTTATTGCAAGTCTAATCATACTTATCCTTGTTGATAATCATGGACTTTCAGTATAACTTTTTTTTTGCCCTTTTAGCTCTTTTCGCGTTTGCTTTATATAATTTTTGAAAATCTTGTTTTTTTGATGACCCTACATATATTTGTTTACGTTGGCTGACTTTTTCTAGTTTATATAAATTTGGACTGTTTTGTAACACGAAATAAATTGAACTGAAGTAACTTTAGAACAAAATGATGAAAATAGAATATTTTACACTACAGTATTTAATTTTCGAATATTTTGTAGAAATATTGCTATTAGATGAACCAACCACCGGTCTAGACAGTTGTACAACGCGAAATCTTGTATCAAATTTATCTGACATTGCTCATAAAGGGAAAATTGTTATTTTGACAATCCATCAACCCAGATCTGATGTTTTCACTATGTTTGACAATGTTTGTTTGTTGAGTATGGGAGAAGTAGTATATTTCGGAAGAAGAGACCAAATGGTAGACTATTTTGGTAGACAAGGATTTCCATGTCCTACGTATGCAAATCCACTTGATCATTATGGTAAAAATCTTAGTAAAATATACTAGTCAACAAAAGAAACGATACACACATAATTTTGAAAAAAAATGAATTTTAGTTATTCTTAATTTCTGTTGCATTGTATTAATGCAATTCAACGCAAATAAGCATTTGTTTATTCCATTTTCAAATCAGTTCAGATACAGATACGATGAAAACCCGGAATTTTAATTTTTCAACGGCAGTCGAATTTCCCACTAATTGATGAATGGTTTAAACTGTTAGTCAATAATTTTGACAGTGCATCAGGTTAAATTTGTCATCTTAAAAAGTGGCTAACAAACTCTCTTTTCGATGCCCTGCTCAATCCAAAATCAACGTAAACAAGCACTTTGCACGTTCATAGCATGACCTAGCATCGATGATTCAACTTAGGCAAATATGATCAACAAATATGATAATTGACGTATCGACAGGTCCTGTAAGACGTTGAAGGACTTTATAGATGATACCAGAATTATAATTACATATTATTTATTTCTAAAAATCTCATGAATTATTATTCATGCATATGGTTTCTTCATAACTGATCCCGGGGAACAATGGTCTTCAATGGGATATAACCCCTACCCCGCTGAGTCCAGACTACACCCAAAATGAGATGAAGTCCAGAGTCCATTTTTTTATTATTATTATTTTTTTTTTTTAATTTGAAGTACAAGTCCAAAATGCTTCGGCTTTGAGACCTTGGAGTCCAGGGACTCAAGTGGTCAAGTCCAAAGTCTGCCCAAAATAAGACAAAAGTCCCGAGTCCAAAAAGGGGGGGGGTTATACCCTCTTAAATAAACACACCTTATTCATAATAATAGTTCATTTATAAGTCTTCTGAATATTTTTTATCTGATCAGTTGATGTTGCTAGTATCGATAGAAGAAATAATGACATAGAAATGAAGACGTTTGCTAGAGTAGAAAACTTGATAATGGCGTATTGCGGTTCTGACATTCAAAGAGAAATGGTGCAAAACATAGAAAAGGAAACGATGCGCCATACTACAAGAAGGACAGCCATCTATCTGGTCAGACCAAATCCACCAAATATATTCACCATTATGTTCAATATTATAGGGTATGCACCATTTTTGTTATTCATTAGTACACCATACAAGTATTTTTCCGAGGAAAGTTATCATGCATGAACTTAAATGTAACTTTACCATCATTGTTTTATGTAATTTCTTAATAATCCTTTATTTTTTTTATTCTTTACAAGTCCCCTATCGCCATAGGGACTGAAAGGGACAAAGATTGGCTTAAGGTTTTCACTCCGTCAGTCTGTCACACTAAAGTTTTCCTATCCTCATACTTTAAGAAATATTGAGCAAATATTAAGTCTGTATATGTACCACAATGAGTTACAAAGCAAGTTCCAGTTCACTAGTTTTTATACCCCCGCTTGAAAAGGGGGGTGTATGTAGTGATGGGGTGTCCGTCCGTATGTCTGTCCGTCTTTCCGTCCGTCCGTTACACCTGAGGATACCCATCTCTTATCCAATACTCCTCCTGTACCAGTGAAAAGATTTTCATGAAACTTTAACACAGTCTTTATGACATAATGTAGATGTGCACCTCCTATATCAGAATTTGATTTAATCGATTTTTGGGGATTCCCATAGCAAAACATGGACTTCCCCATTACATTACAAGTGGGTACCAGTCTTTTATTCGCTACTCCTCCAGGACCAGTGAAAAGATTTTCATGAAACTTTAACAGAATCTTTATGACATAATGTAGATATGCACCTCCTATTTCAGAATTTGATTTAATCGATTTTTGGGGTTTCCCATTGCAAAACATGGACTTGGCCATAACATTACAAGTGGGTACCTGTCCCTTATCCGCTACTCATCCTGAACCACTGAATAGATTTTCATGAAACTTTAACACAGTCTATATGACATAATATAGATGTGCACCTCCTATTTCAGAATTTGATTTGATTGATTTTTAGGGTTTCCCATAGCAAACATGGACTTAGCCATTACATTACAAGTGGGTACCCATCTCTTTTTTTTGAGTTTCCAATAGCAAAACATGGACATGGCCATTATATTACAAGTGGACACTCGTCTTTTATTCGCTACCCCTTCTGAACCAGTGAACAGATTTTCATGAAACTTTAACACAGCCTTTATGACATAATATAGATGTGCACCTCCTTTTTCAGAATGTGATTTAATCGATTTTGGGGGTTTCCCAAGCAAACCATAGACTTGGCCATTACATTACATGTGGGTACCTGTCCCTTATCCGCTACTCCTCCTGAACCACTGAGTAGATTTTCATGAATCTTTAATACAGTCTTTATGACATAATAAAAATGTGCACCTCCAATTTCAGAATTTGATTTGATTATTGATTTTTAGGGTTTCCCATAGCAAAACATGGACTTAGCCATTACATTACAAATGGGTACCCATCTGTTATCCGCTACTCCTCCGTAACCACTGTATACATTTTCATGAAACTTCAACACAGTCTTTATGACATAATGTAAATGTGTACCTCCTATTTCAGAATTTGATTTGATTGATTTTTAGGGTTTCCCATTGCAAAACATGGACTTAGCCATTACAAGTGAGTACCCATCTCTTATATGCTACTCCTGCTGAACCACTGAATAGATTTTCATGAAACTTTAACACAGTCTTTATGACATAATGTAGATGTGCACCTCCTATTTCAGAATTTGATTTGATTGATTTTTAATTTCTGGAATCAAATGGGAATGGGGGGGGGATATTTATTAGTGTGCTTTGCTCCCAGTTTTTCTAGTTACTGACATTTTTCGTTTTTTGAAGTGTTGCAGATATTTATCATATATTTGGTTTTTGAGTCTACCACTATTACTTAAAGATTAAGTTCAAGATTTTTTCAGTCAGTAGATTTTGACCGTGGGGACTTCAGTTTTTGCGCTTTGTTTGTCCTCTCTTTTAATAATTAAGAAATTTTGGATTTAGTGATATATGCAGCCTGTAGGGGGATATGTATTGTTACGCAATACCCTCAGAAAGCTTGTTAATTTTCATTGTTTTGATTTTGCATTTGATTTTTGTCTGCACTGAAGAGACATAAGTTATTGAAATGGACATCTGCTATATAATTATTTTGTCTTTTTTTAACCATAAGTAGATTCCTTGTTTGTAAACTGTGCAGTACGAGGTTTCACCAGTAGATCGTCTAGTTTATCGATGCTGACCATAAAACTAAATCCTTCAAATTAGTAAAATGTCTAAAATTTATAATTTGATTAAAGTAATGGTCATTTCCCTCAGTTAAAGCCATGCCCTTAGCTGTCATTTGCATTACTTTTATTACCCCTTAGGTTATGTGTTCTCTCTTAGCTTTCATACGTGTCGATTTTTGTCTTCATAATATTTAATTGACACAAGTTAGAAAAATGACCATGTCAGAAATGAAATTAACTACAGTTTCAATATTTTGATGCCTGAATGATACATTTTCTGGTCAACTGATTGTAATTTTTCCCACTTTAGTCAATATTTATATATTTGTTGCATTTTTTGGCAGGTTTCTAGTCCTCATATCATTTGTCTTCACTTGTATTTGTAGGTATTGCATTTTGCTTTATTTTTTCAAATATTTACGTCCTGGTTGTAATGCAGTAGAATATGTAGCATTCATATTATTTTTCAAGTTACCATTGTTATGTTTCAAATGATGGATCGGCAGAGAATTAAAGACCATACTTAAGGTAGTAGACCTAGGTTAAGGGAGATAACTCTTTAAATCAGTAAGACGTTTGAAATAGTTAGTTTCATCAATGCTTTTTAAGCATTGACGTGAAAAAGAATAAAAAATCATCTATGTTACTCAGAGGCTTAGAATCTGTTTATGAAAATGATTTCAACAAACTCACCTATGATTTTTAAGAGTTATGTCCCTTAACCTAGGTCTACTACCTTAAATGCAATTGTTTTATGCAAATGCAGTAAATAAGTTCAACAAAATTTAAAATGTTACTTTATCTGATTTATAGTGTTTGAAAATTTCTTAATATTTCAGTTTTTGTTTCATATGCGATTTTACCTTGATTATTATTTTTGACAGGATCTTTATCTTTTTAAATGACAAAAGAAACATGAAGGGTCAGAAAATGACTTTTACCAAACGGCCACCCAACAGATCTTTAACCTTATTTTACTTTACACTGGGATGAACGTTTCATTGTCTTACGACCTGTCAATTGCTGTTGCTATTGAGTTGCTACCGGACACTACTACTGTAGGTTAGGTTTGGCGTGCCATAAAACTGGTTTAACCCACAATTTCTTTTGAAATGCCTGAACCAAGTCATCACCATTGCGGTCGACAGTTTTCTGGTAGTTTCCATCTGCTTTGTCTTTTTGCCTCATGGACTTTGGCTGATGATAATTCTGGTCGGTCATTTTGTTATTACCCCATGGCAATAAGCTTCAGAATCATCAACAATTAATCATGACTAAGCAATGGCATATTGAACAGATATATCATGATAAGAAGGGATATTCGCCAAAAAACAAGTCACAGGGCGATACAATTTCCAGATGAACAAGTAAAAGGATATGGAGTAAATTTACACGAGCCTGATGGGCGAGGGAAATTTAAACATAAGACTCATGTCTGATTACAATCTATTGTTTAAGATGTTGAATCTTATTGTAATTTCATGTTATTTTTTTAATTCTGTTTATTTTTTGCAGTTGTGTATTTATTATTTTATTAGACAATAATTAGAATACAGACATTTTTATTGTTGCATTTCACTACCTCCTAATATAAAAATATAAATCGCAATTTTTAAAAAAAAAATTTCTTTCTAGGCGGATGTTTGTAAACCTGAGAAGAGATAGATCAATATACATATCTCGTATCTTTATGTTAACTCTTTATGTGCCTTTTATTCTCGCTTTCCTTGGACATCTCAAATCTAACCAAGAGTCAATTCAGGACAGGATGGGACTATTGTACCAATCTACTAATGTGCCATTATTTGTAGCAGTTTTAGTACCTATAGCTGTGTGTAAGTATAAACATGTATTGTATTTTCTTAGTACGTCTTCACAACTGCTTCTGGTTTACCCGGATTTTCAAGAAGCTGAGCTGGTTTTGTCAAGGAATTCACACAAAGTCTGGCAAGAAATATTTTTTTATCACTTTCACCAGAAAAAAAAGCTAAGCATACTTTATATTTTCTCATTTCAATTTTGTATTCAAACTATCCTTAGAAATACACAAATATACATACGAGACGTCAGAAAAGTACAGAAATTAGGTCATTGATCACTTTTGCAGAGCAACCATTTTTATACATTAAGACGTCATCATGCTGCAATTAAAAAATGACTTTAATTGTTTACGTGGTTTGATTTCATCATACAAAATTAAATAAGGCTGGTTGACGAAAAAGATATTGTGCGGTCTTAAAATGATTGCAAAACATTGCATTTTTCATGTTTAGAAATGTCAAAAAGAATAAAATTTATGTCAGAAGACATTTACCGGAGAATTTAAAAAAAAAATGAAAAAAATGTTGGGTATGAATTAATGAGCTTCTCGAATGATTAAGTCTGACAATTTATTATTCCTAGTGTAGAAGCAACAAATTTCGTTTTTTGACCTGTATATCGTAAAACTTTTATCAATACTCCTTTCCTTAGCAGTAACTTAAGGGATATGCATTAAAGAGAATGCCAAGTGTATTCCACGAACATAGTAAAGAATTGCACCATGTTGCTTGCAATATATTTTACCCTCTAAAGCTATTACGTATTTGAGAGCATGTAAGGTATTTTCAGGTTTATCTCACTGTCTTACAAAGACAGATTTTCTTAAATCGACTTGATGAATGCCTTGTGTTTGTTTATATGGTGTAACCGTCCACTAGCTTAGTACACTAGTGCTTTTGTCGGGCAACGGATGACAGTGATTGTAAGAGCACTGTGCCAGTTTGATTGTTTGTTGACGATCTCGCATCCATGACTACAAAAGACATGGATGTAGCGTTGTTCGACATTTAGCAAAGAATTCCGTTAAACCGGTGCAAGGGGCCTTCGTAAACTTACTATGAGGTATGCGCAAAGCTCATGGTGACTTCCAGATGAAGAACAACAATAAAAGCTTTGTTCCTTTAATTTGTGTTACCATGTATTTGTAGAGACATTGTCCCTTGTGTATTTACTCCATATCCTTTCATTGATTAGAATCAATATTTCTTTGCATTCCATCATAAGGGGATTTGCGATAGGTTTTTTTTCTAGTACAGCCAAGATTGACTCCATGTTACTTGCATTGTAGTTCCACCTTTACGGGATATATATTACAGAGAATGCCGAGATGGATTATACTCCACGACAACCTTTATTATATCCTATATTATACATATCATACCATTCCATGGACTTTCAAGTCTGATTTTCTGTATGATAGTATACTGGTACGTATAGTAGATATGTTTTAGATTTATACAATGTTATTTTCTACAATCAAACACTGCTGCCTTATCGAATTTGCTTAGATTAAACCACATATTACCAGTTAAATATGTATTATACACAAAAAGAAGTTATAATTAAAGTTATAATTAAATTGATATCATGCGGTAACGTGACAGCATGTCATATTTTAGTCTTTTTCTGAAGAAAAGATCATAAAGGAAAAACTTTATGAAAAACTTTTAAAAAAGGATATTACTGATTATTCGGATTTCGTTTGGTTTTCATTTTTTGAAATAATGGATTTCCTTTGTTTGGGTTCTAGTGCTGCTGATGAGGAATAAATTTCCGAAATAGCCATACAGCTCATTAAAATTATTGCAGTTGGAGTTAACATATGTGTTATGGTCTCATGTTCATTTACTCCATATCCTTTCGTAAAATATTCTATCTTTGTGATTTAGGGTCCAAAATACCGAATACATTAGTCATGGTTTATGCGATGACACTCTTTTTAAGTTTATCATTTAAAAAAAAACTGCTGCAACTTATCCCTTTACAATACAGTAAAAAAGATATTAATTGATATAATAAAATATAAATATAAATCAAAAGGGTGGCGCTTTAAGAGCCCTCAAACTGTTCGCTTTTAGAATGCTCTTCTGACCTTTGTTTACAGCATCTGTATTGAATCTAATTGACGCTTTATTCGTTTAAGTGTAAATATTAAATATTTATAAATAATCTCTTGTGATAACAAAACGCATTGGCTTTATCAAGGGGACTATAACAAAAGGTGACGAAGTATTGACGCATCGATTTATATATTGAATTATAGAAACTTCTATGCACTGTATTCGTGTGTTAGGTACTAGGGATAGTCACTAAGAGGGAAAGTTATTGAAATTGTGTCCCACATTAATTCTGCATTGTTCAACACCAAGCATACTTCTTCACTACTAGTACAGTGCTTTTTGTATGTAATCACAAAGTTCCGGTTTCACTCCCATTCAGTATTATCAGAAGTCCATTAAAAATGTACTTCTAGTATTATATGCGGACATTTCAAGTATTTTTTCTATTGCCACACATTAATAAATGCAAAAAAGGAATGAACAACTTACAAATTGAACGATTTGTATATAATTGTAATTCAATTATAAAATTTGATTAAAGATTAATACAACATGCTTAATATTCATATTCTATGGCATCTTTTACTAAATTTCGAGTTGCATTATAATTCATTCATGATTTTAATGTAACAGCAAAATTTTGATGAAGGGATATGTGTTTTGCATTTTATTCTTAAGGTAGTTCCCACCTTTGAATGAAAGTTCATAAAAGTGTTCAGAGTTAGTAGGACTTAATGAGAGATTGAAAACAAAAATAGGTTCACATGCTTGATTTTGAGATGCACGCAATTGAAAATGTGGCGGAAAATCTTCATTTTCTAGGTTTTTCAGTGGCTTTGTATAGAAATTTGTAAATCTTGAATTTGGGATTATGGCTTTCCATATTAATTGATTTAATTGATTTACCGTTTATTTCAACTTTGGTATTTATTGTATCTTGGAATTCGACTGAAGTCATGCTATACAGTTCTTGACATTTTGTAAAAGATTCCTTAAAGGTACATGCTTTTATAATATAACATAAAAAGTGGGTGTTCATTGGCAAAATATTTACATGTTTATGATATGAAAGAAGACGGAGGAGTCTACAAAAGAAAATAAAGGAGTCCGCATATGTGACCAAAGCAACAGTGGGAACAACCTTAATATGTTTTGTTTCTTACCTCTACAATGTCTGTTTTCACGTCTTGCATACATGTGGAAGTATTACTTAATGACTTTTCAATATTTATTAGATATTTCAAACATCTAACATCATTAATACATGATCTATGTTTACACTCTACTAGGTTAACTTCTAAGTAAACCAGACTTAAATATCAAATTTTAAATATTTTCCCACAAATTCAGAAAAAAGTAACGTTGAACTATGCCAACTGGAATAAAAAAGTTAAGAAATTCAATTTCCATGTCTTATATTTTAACAGGGTGACAGGACTATATCCAACATGGGATAGGTTTGGTATTTATTATGCCGATGTATTTTGTTTACACTTTATTGGTGAAATTATGACTATAGGAATAATGGGCGTGTTTTATACTCCACAAGTATCACAAAGTGTGGCTTCATTAGTTATTTCAGCAACAACTTTATTCTCATCGGGTTTTATAAGGTATGTATAAAGACTCTAAAATTAAGATCCCTTAAGAATTATATCTCATTCTTTCGACTGATTTAAAAGTGTAAGTATTTCAATAAAACATAAATTGGGTAATAACAAATCATTCTATGTGGATAGATTTTTCAACATATTCAATGATAAATAAAATATGTAAGAGCCAAAAGTGCAAATCATTTATGATAATTTCAGTGGTAATTTTATAAATTGTTACAGATTTTTTGGTTTAAACATATTTATTAGTTAAGTAACATACAAATATTATACACATACATATTATAACAACAAATAGGATTCAGAAACAAGCATAATGCTTTTATAAATCTGTCTCCATATTAAAAAGACATAGTATATTCATATAATAAGTTGCATGCTCAGAATATTCTTATATGCTAAGAAACTATATTAATTAAATTTAAAAAGGGGGTTAGATAGAAAGATATCAAGGAATAGATAATGTGAAAAATAAAGGAATTGGTATGAGATATCCAGTGACTCAAGAATTGAAACGCTTACTTTTGATGATGAATTTTTGAAAAAGCTTAAAAATTTCACAGTTTTGTTCATCAGATAGAACAGTGGATCCAAAAATAAAAAGATTTGTATCTACTAAAACATTCAAATTCATATTCATAAGAGAAGTCAGCATATCTTGTCTAGCATTAAGATATCTATTACAATATAAAATATAATGCTGAACCGATTCAATTTCACCACAAACACACCTGGGTGATTCAACTAAATTTTTCAAAAATAAATGTACATTTAAAGAACTACAGTTCATTCGTAACCGTGCATGAAAAATTTGACCAAGTCTGCTACCAGAATAGTAAAAAGAAGGAACTTTGGAATTTTTACGTAAGATCTGTTTCTTAAAAGAGGAAAAGGATTCTGTTTGGCGAGTATTTAATGATAGCTTATTCCAATCTTTAATCGTAGAAGGCAGGAAATAGTTTGAATATAGATTTGTACGAGTCCGTACTTCTTGTAAATTTAGTGACTGACGTGTATTATGACGATGTTGTGTGCCAACGGTAGAAGGAATTAAGTCCACTAAATACTGAGGAGTTTTATTATTTAGCATTTTGTGAAATAGAAAAAGTCTGTGGTTCTTCCGTCTGTCTGTCAATTTTTCCCACTTAGTCTCATCATATAACTTTTGGTGTGATGTGACCTTGGTCCCCCCTGTAACTATTCTGGCAGCTTCTAATTGAACAGATTCCAGTTTATTAATCAAGCTTAAGTTATTAGTATCCCATATAACATCAGCGTATTTTTTAGTTTCTTATGGCACGTCAAATCTATCGGGAAAGACATTTGTGTAAAATTACACATCGAGATTTTTTAATTACACACTGAGACTTTTTAAAATGCACTGAGATTTTTTAAAATGCACTGAGATTTTATAAAATGCACTGAGATTTTTAGAATGCACCGAGAAATAAAAATATGCACTAAGAAATTATTTTTACACATTCAGAATTAATTTTACACACTCAGAAATAAATTTAAACACACTCAGTTTTGTGCGCAGATCTCATAAATATTCATGAAAAAAAAAATTAGCATGAATTCATCATGTTCCCAGAGAAGCTTTGTAAAACCACTCGGGAAAAAATGTTGATCTCTTTTCTCACTATAAATTATATCTTGTATTTAGAAATTAAAGTTTGGGTGTTTTATATAGTTATTGTTTTGTTGTCCACCTCTTATATTTTACGTGGTAGTGATTATCAGCGGTTTCCACTATTAATAGGTTTCGATAAATTAAAATTGAATAGAATATATTTAAAGAGATTAAATAGATTATGGGCCGTACACCGAAAGATGTTGCTCAAGATTTTGTAATGCTAAAGTCTTTTCATAGTTCGAAGAAGTTATATCTCATACCTATTTGATTATGATTTGTCACCTTTTGTAAGTTTTTCTTGAAGGTTCCTGTATCTTTTATAAGCTATAACTGGTTTTGTTTTAAATATGCTTGAAAGTTCAGGGTTGTTTTCGATTAAACTCCAATGCTTTGTTATTGATCTTTTAATTGTTTCACTACTGGATTATATATTTACCTATAAATACGACCTTGCGATCGTCTGTCTCTCTAATATCAGATAATATATCATTCATCTCTAAGTGTGAGGTACACATAATAACTTCATCAACTCTGTTTCTATGTAATTTCTTTGCAATAGTTTTTCTCTGAACGCTTTTATGATTTTTGTACGTTCATTCGTATCATTTGTATTCCTAAAGTGACGAATAATTTCCCCTTTAATAAAACCTTTAAATACACTCTTAGGATGACAACTATTTCTGTCTACGTATTGATAGATTTCTGTTGGTTTTCGAAAATTTTGAAGATCTAAGATTCTTGACTTTAAAAAACGATTGCCTTTATTGTATATTTATCTAAAAATACTATTCTCTCACAAGGATTTGTATATACTATACAAGTCCTTGTCCCTCAGAAGAATCCTAGCATCAAACTAAAACACACCAAAGACCAAGATGTTTTGTTGAATAATTCATATAACATGAATATTTATGAGATTTGCGCAGAGAACGTGCGCACAAAACTGAGTGTGTTTAATTTTTTTTCTTAGTGTGTAAAATTCATTCTGAGTGTGTAAAAATAATTTCTCAGTGCATATTTTTATTTCTCAGTGCATTTAAAAAATCTCGGTGTGTAATTTTTCACAAATGTCTTTCCCGATAGTTTTGACGCGAACGGCGTGCCATAGTTTCTTGTTAAAATGTTATTTAATTGTATGCAACATTAAAATGCTTAAAAAAGAACATTTTTCATGTTTATGTATTACATTTAGTCCTTTTGGAAACAGAAGTCAAGTAATATGGAAAAAGTAAAGCCCATAAAAGACACGGAAAATTGTTAAAATTCCAGCAGTAAATTATGTTTATTTCAGATCACTACCAGATATATTAGATATTTTTGATTGGCTTAGCTGGGGTGTTGTTATGAAGTACGGTGCCGAAATAATAGTTGCCAATGAATTCAAAGATCTCAATTTTACTTGCTCATCAGAACCAGGTAGGCAAGAAGTAGGATTCAGATAAAGAGCATTTACATTTAGATTAAAGACTTACATTTGTAGTTGACTAAATTATTAACACAACCATGAAAAAACTGAAAGTTGATCATCATGTATTTCATTCTCTATCAGTTTTTGAACATCTTTGGGTTAATGGCCTTCCAAAAGTTTAGATTTTATCTGCACTGAAGAGACATTGGTTGTCGAAATGCTCATATGCAGAAAATGAATTCACAGTAACTTCGGTATTTAGTTATTTCTTAATGACTGGTCACATGGAAGAAGGGATCATGACAAAAAAATGTTTATTTTTCTCTTCTGACAAATATGAGTATCTATGAGTACAAATAGAGTTGATTATTCCATTTAAAAATCAGAAAAGCCTGTTTCGTCAGATAGGTATGTCATTGTCAAAATTGATATATCATACCCTTGTAGCGTACGTTGGGTAGTTAAGTAACAACGGCAGTAGAATACCGAAGGAACAAAGCACAAGATTACACAAATCAAAGTCCAGAGACAAGGCAAAAGCAAGAACACCAAACGACAGAAGACCAAAGACACCACATGCCCACAAAAAACACGAACATTACATATACAACACAAAAAACTAAAGCACTAACAGTGTGAACTTTCAATAAACAAGAGTGACATCAGGTGCCCCGGAAGGGTAAGCATGTCCTGCTCTGTGCACAGCACCCGTCACATTGTCAGTGGGTCAATCCAGGGTAAAGTCAAAACCGGTAATGTCAAATCAGGGAAGACGCGAATCTAGCTGAAAATGTCAGTTTTTATTTGTGACACTGACATTTCATATCTATCTTTGATGTCGTGGTGACGGCCATAGAATTTCTGAAGGGACGAAAGTAGCAAAGGCTGAACATATCCCTGACTCAGCAGATTTTATGACAGTGCTTAAGTGAGAACCGAACCGTCAGTCAAAGGAACGAACAATCAATGGACAATGGCAATATTGGATATAATGTTTAGATAAATCTCATATTACGACACCTTTATTCAAGAATGAAAGAATATTAATAACAAAATTACAAAATCGCAATGATCTGCGTTTTTTTGTACTATATTTTGAATAAAAGCTACAGTATTTCGAAAACAGACAAGATTATATTCTCTATCTAGAAGTAGAGTTATTCTTTCCTGTTCCCGACTGATGTTTTTGAAGAATTTTAAATTGTTAATTTTGACATCTTAGTTGACCTGACATATTTTTATTGTCCTAAGCAGAGACGATAAACTGGTAATTTGGGTATAAATCTTTAACCCTAAACCGCCAAACTTTACCAGTGGCAGTAATTAAAGCTGGTATCGCAAATTTCTGTTCTTGACTTCGTTTGAAACTTGTTATGATTTATTGGTCAAAAAATTGTGTTTAATCAAATTTTTAACATACGTTGTAAAACGAAATTATCATCACTTGCAAGAGCATAACTTATCTAATTTCATCAATAAAAATATAGTTGAGCTGGCCATGACACATTCGTTGAACACGTAAGTCATTATGAAATGAACAAAATGGTTTTTAGTCCCTTAAGTCGCGCATATGTTATATATATTAAAGAAGTAATAAATCGTTTGTTAAACTGGATATACCTGAAAATGAATTAAAGTGTTACAACATTCTATAAAGTTTTAAACTTGTAACTTCATAAACACATTGAAAAAAATATTTGTTAGAACAAGTAAAAAATGAAGAATATTTGTATGAACAAATATAAAATGACTGAATATAATTTTTGTGTTTCAGGGACGGTATGTCGATATCCCACTGGTGATTTATACTTAGATGAGTTTTATCCAAATGCAGTGGAGAACATGGCAAGAAACTTTTATGCTCTTGGTGGATTTTTTGTTTTGCTGACAGCTCTTAGTATAATGGCGTTCAAAATAAGAGGAATACCCAATTTACATTGATCTGTTTTACTGGACATAACACCACTGAAGCCTGGCTGCTAACATAACTATACTCTTAAAAAGGGTTCATTATTTAATGATCAGTTATTACAAAAAATATAGAAGAGAAAAATGAGAATACTTAAATTCAAGTATTACAAGGGTTGATGATCTGCATGTAATTTGTTGCTTGGACTCTCTTTCAATGCAAACATAATCTCAAACGTGTTATATTTTTGTGCTATAAGCACTTTTCGACGGTGTAAAGTGTACTTATTGAAGATCACTGATAAATATATTTACAAGCTTAAAACGATTTATCAGTACCATTCGATGTAATTATTTTGAGGGTTCGCACTGCTAGTGCTTTAGTTTTGTCGCGTTCTTGTTCATTTCTGTTTAATTAATTTATTTTTGTCTTGCTGTCTCAATTCATGTTGGATATGAATTACCGTGACTTTGGATATTTGATATTGGACTTTCCCCTTTCTTTATTATTGTTTTGTTATTCGTTTGTCGATGTATTTGAAACATATCAAATAGCTTTATTAAGTTGTCTGTACTATAAAGCATATTGTTTATCTAAGCTTGGGTATAAATGAAAGACATTGCAAACAAAGACCGTTATAAAACAATCAAACATTTCCATAGTTATTTATTTCAGATACTGTGATTGATGTTTAAATAAAGCAACTAATTGCTTTTTGTTTTGTTTTGTTTTTGTTTTTGTTTTTTTTGTTTTTTGTTTTGGTAGGCAAAAACAAATATAAAGAACTAATCTTTATTAATTTTCCCAAAACCACCGTTCCTTGCTGTCGGTGTGAATTGTAAAATATTAGTCGTCATGTGTATTTTAACACTTCATGAAATATAAAAAAAATTATTGGATGAAAGTAGGTACAAACTTTACTAAATCTGTCATAGAGTACAAAAGCGGTGCTACATTGTGTTAGGCTTACTAAACGTACGGTTATTATCTTATGATTCGATCATTACATCCTAGCTCTATTTAGGAATACATACATTTATTAATCACCAACACATTTTTAAGCTGGAGTTAGATTTTTATTACTTGCTGACCTTTTCCATTGCACATTGGTCATGATATTGCTGCAGCTTCATTAACGAAAACAAGTAAATAACAGAGTACCGAAGTTATTGTAAAT
The DNA here is from genome assembly GCA_002080025.1 of Modiolus philippinarum. Classification (NCBI taxonomy): domain Eukaryota; kingdom Metazoa; phylum Mollusca; class Bivalvia; order Mytilida; family Modiolidae; genus Modiolus; species Modiolus philippinarum. Next base: position 79,787 of record MJUU01021719.1, read on the forward strand.
TTACTTTCTGCATATGGCCATTTCGATAACTTATGTCTCTTCAGATAATTTCAAAACATTGGGAATCTAGAAATCGAGATATGGATAGAAACTGATAGAAAACAAATTATCAAAAGGATCTAAATTGAGAGCCAAAGTCAGATAAGGACATACCTTTGCATGAGGGAGATGTTCCTTAGTTTAAAAAAATTCCAATTTAGATATTGTGTGGTTTTTTTAAAATAATATCGGTTTTCGGGCCAGCACTGATGTACTGTACTACTGGGTTGGAGAATACCCACGGGGACTAAAAATCCACCAGCAGTGGCATCGACCCATTGGTGATAAATAACAAAGTACCGAAGTTACTGTAAATTTCCTTTCACCATATGGCCATTTGTTTTATGAGCTTTAAGTAGGTCAATGTTTGACATCAGGCCGGATATGTGTGCAGGATTTCATCAATTTGTTGTTGTTTTTTGGCAAGAAATATCACCGGAAACGAAGAAAGTATTTGTTATATTGTAGTTACCACATCATGTTGTGTCATTGTCGTTTTTGTTTTTTTTCCCTATTTATCCCTATTTATAGTATTATCCCTATTTATTTGTGTTAATACAACAAATATGGACACAGATCTCTGTTTGGGAAACGGACTGTATTCAGGCACAAATCTGTTGACATTGTTGTATACAAATTTAACGGAATAAGGTGAGTAAATAAAATTTTATTGCATCATTCATTTTGTCAGCATCACTAAGACAAATACGGATTTAGAGGTGAGAAAGTATCTTATGCCGAGATATGTATTATTCAATTCAGCGTACAATGAGTAATTTATCTTGGGAACTCTAGACGTGTGGCTTAGGCTTGACGAAGCGAGCAAGGTGAGAAAACCAGTTTATTGTGAATTCTGTGCGCAAAGATACGCGATGAGTAATTTATCATGGGAACATAACTATTGTGCACAAAGATACGCAATGTTGTGTAATTCATGATGTCATGCATGTGTTTAGGGAGATACAAGGTTTTCAGCAAGCTGAACTATTGCTCAAGCTAATAACCCCTTCTCAACTCTTCCATGTATGGATTATTTGATTTACATGTAGACACCATTGTGCTATAGACTGTTGGTGGAGTGAGGGACTATCTACTAACTATTGCAG
>MJUU01021720.1:0-61321 GCA_002080025.1 Modiolus philippinarum
ACAGAAGGTTAAATGATTTAAATATTCCTTTTGCAGTTGATATTTTGCTAAACGTTAGTGAAATGTATACTCCTGATTTGAATGCAGTGATCTTCAAATCGGTTCGGTTTTACATTAAAAATTCTGGACGCTTCTCACGAAATTAAAGTCCACGTTGAGACTTTTCGACAGTTCTTTGTATAGAATATATACATTCAGTTTTAGCTTTGACCATGCCTCAATCTCATCTCATGTATGATATACTAGCAGGTTTAATTCCAAATGTACCAATTTTACTCCTTTATATGTAACCTTATAACTTTTGCTTGCGCCCATTTCAAACTGGACTACTATCTTAATCCTTGTCTCATGTCTTTACATACTTAATTTAAAAGTTAAAATTATGTATATTCAACCTTTATCATGTCAATATTGTATTATATGTTTTTGTAAGGAGAAGACCTAGTAAGTTTTGTAAACTTGTGTCTTATCCTATTGTCTGTTTTGTTTGACAATAAAATATGTTTAAATTCAAATCTAGGGGTCTCCGTTCGGTCTTCAACACAGTGAGGAACCTCACACCGTATAGCAAGTCCGAAGCGTTTTAATCAACCCGTTTCTTACGAAGCACTTTATTTCAATTAATACACTTAACATACTGAAATATACAAAATGAAGAACAACAATAAATCCGTTGTTTCATTGCTTGGTTTTGCCATGTATTTGTACAGACTTTGTCTCTTTTGCATTTACTCCATATCCCTTCATTACTTATTGGACTGTCTTAAAGGCCGTCAAAGTTAAAATAAAACTGAACAAAATATTTATGCCTTGAAATACGATCATCCTGCTATTAAAGTAGAATTTTCCTCTTATGTTTATTCTTAAAGGCTACAAACATTAATCGGTTAATACTATTTTATACTCCGCATACAGAAAAGGATTTTTTTATAATCATTTTGTGTCAAATATTTGTTCACTTTTATTTTACAAAAATATAGATAAACTTGTATTTTGCATATTACCTGTGTTATCGATCTGTTGTCACTTTAAATATTTTTTCTTACACCAGTTCGCCAACTGCATTCGTAGCCGAAAGAATTTATTCGTCGTTTGGCTACACTGTTATTACAGGAAAGTAGCGTAGGTTCGATCATCAGATCGGGAATGTTTTCTATATGAAAATTGTATCATACTTAGTTAATATTTAGGTGAAACGTTATAAAAGATCAAAGTAAAGCAAATTTCAAATGAACATTCATGAAAAATAAAGGAAAACGTTGATAATTCGAAGTAAATTATTTCGGGGAAGTAAATAAATTGAGGTAAATTACCACTTATAGTACTTCGAAATCGAGAGAATCGAAAAGAAGACAAAAGAGAGATGGAATAGTCAAAGGTATTTACAAGAATTTACTGTAATTTTCGCGGCAGTTTTATTTTTCGCGATTTTCGCGGTTGGAATGGAAGCGCGAAAATACTTGTCTATTATTGAAATCAATGGTCAACAATTTGGCGGCGCGAATTCAAAACTGCACGAACTAAAATCCTGTTAATTTACTGCGAAATACAGACGGCGCGAAAATTTCCCGGTTTACAATAAGTGTCTTGAATAACAAAAGAAATGTCCATAACAGGTCAATAATCATACTTAAAAAGTATGTTTCAAAGGAATTAATTGAATTAAAGTTCTCCGTAAGAAAGGGATGGTCAAGATGCCTGCCTGAGCAAGCAACGCGAAGGCGTTTTAACCACCAAACCAAACTTCCGCAATAATACCATGTCAAAATCAAATTGAAGAGTCTCTCGTGTTAGAAGAATTTATATGGGTAGTTATTTTCCGTTATAATGTTTAGATCAATATCTTTCCCTGTATTACTACACGTGAAACTGTTATCACTGCACGAAACTGATTGACTTAAAAAAATAGAGGAATCTGGGGACTGTCGACTTGTATCTGAGTTGAAGTGTTGCCTTCTCGGTTTCAGTCTCAGGATTAATATCATTTATTTCACCAGTAAAATGGTTGCATGTTTAATGAGATCTCTCATCTGATACAAAACAATCATAGAACTTATAATATTTACATTTAGTGAATAACACCAATTACAACTAAAGAGTGAACAAGAAACAGTCCTCTACTTATTCTCCTGGGCACAGCTATTGGAGACCTTGGTTTGGGAGACGGACCGTGTTACGGAAATCGATTACTTAGCAGTGTAAAAGCTTCTGCTGACCTCATTTAAACAGGGTTTTTCTCGACTTAACGATTTGGTATTCATAATACTAGTCTCTTCTTACAATCATTAGGGTTGTAGAGCTTATTGTCAATACATAGTCCGTCTCTGACTAATACTTCCCTTCTGATTTCCCGTTTCGCACTTTTGAATCAGCATCAAGATTTCAAATTTGCATACCATCTATTTAAACAGACATTAACGCCACCTTCTGTGTCGTAGTTTGTCAAACCGCAATGAAAATGATTATGTTGGGCTGACTTATTTACTGACAAGAGTCGGACTAATGAGTGTGGGGCTAATAAGTGTCTAATTAATGAGTGTCGGATTAATTAGATGACCCCTTGGTAAAGCGTTAAAGGCATTTAATATTGCGAAGTAAATCATCACAAAGTAATTACACGTACATTTACATGTATATCGCACTTATAATATAGTTTTTGGTCTGTTTGACCTTGTGACCTAGACCTTGGTATGTAATGGACTTTTTGAAAAAATAATAAACTTTAACATTTGATTTATCTTTTGAACGGTAAGTGGTATGGCTCTCATATTTTGCATGTGTATTTCTGATGCCAAGACCTTTTAACTGGTACTACAATATTTGACCTTGTGACCTTTGCCTTGACATGTAAACAACTGCATAAAAACTATAATATTTAGTATATATTTTGACTATATGGTAAGTTAAATGGCTTTAATATTTTGCATGTGTATTCCTGGTTTTAAGACCTTCAAACTGGTATTAAAATATTTGACCTTGTGACCTTGAACTTTACATGTGAACAACTGCATAAAAACTTGAACATTGAGTATATCTTTAGAATGGTAAGGGACAGGACTTTCATATTTTTGATATGTATTTCTTACGGAAAGACCTTTCAGTTGGTACCAGAATATTTGACCTCATGACCTTGACCTTGGCCTGTGACTATCCCATTAAATTTCACTAGAAAATTGAAATTATATTTTGTTTTAAGTAATAGATAGAAACATTAAACTCATTTATAAGAATTTCTATTAATATCTATAGAATTTGTTTTGTGAAAAGATCTTTCAAATTCTTCAGCATATTTTCTTCATTTTAAACATTTTGTATATCCTTTGAATAGAAGGAAATAATGTTTTGTATTTCACATGTGTATTTATTAAGTCAACCAAACAATGTTCAGTGGTTTATGTTTACTCTGCTTCATATTTTTCTATTTTCTTTAAAAGGTATTACACATATATATGGCATGCCGTTTTTATATTTATTCAATTTCAAGATATCTTATTTAATATATAAGATATCTTTATTAGATTATAAGATATCTTATTTAAATTGAAGTTAATAAGATATCTAATTATATTTATAAGATATCTTATTTAATATATCAGATATTTTATTTAATATATCAGATATCTTATTGAATTTATAAGATATCTCTATTAGTTTCTAAGATATCTTTATAAGAAATTCTATAAAAGATATCTAAATTAGTTAATAAGATATCTTATTTAGTTAATAAGAAATCTTAATTATTAAATGAGATATCTTATATATTTAATAAGATATCTTTAATAACAGTTTAATAAGATATCTTATTTAATATATCAGCTATCTTATTTAATAATTAAGATATCTGAATTAGTTAATAAGATATCCCATTTAGTTTATAAGATATCTTATAAAACTTAACAAGATATCTTGAAAGTGGAATAAATATAAAAACGGCGTGCCATACATATATTATATAGATCAGTGATTAGGGATGTAACTAGAAATATTTTTTTTATTTCATCTCCTCTGTTTATTCATCCACTTTTGAAGAGCCAGTATTGATGAAATATATAAAAATATTCCTGATGCAATATGATCAAAGCAGTGATAACACCGATAGACGGAGACCCAATGAACTTATTATAATTGTTCCAAAAAAGGGGGATGAAAATCGTTTTCATAATAATTCTTGGATAATAATTGGAGAGGGTCAGTTTTGCGACTAATTCATTTGAATTTATTAATTTGTCAGAAGGACATCAATTATTGTTCAATGTGCTAAATGTTTCTTTTTAACTTCTTCTCGGGGCATAAGTGTTTCACAAAAAAAAACATCTTGTTTTTATTAATATGGAGCATTTTTTTTTATTTCAATGCAATAGTTTTTTTTGTTTTATTAAAATGCATTTATTTTCAAGTTGTTTTTTTTATTATAATGCAATCTTTATAATGATATGGATGATTTTCTTATTAATATGAACGATTTATTATCAATATGCAACATTTGTCATTGAAATACAATATTTTTTGTTTAAATGCAGTATTTTTTATCTAAATACAATGATTGTTTATGCAAATGCAAGATTGTTTTATTATAATTCGTTTTTTTTTTATTATAATGCAAGATTGTTTTATTATAATGCATTTTTTTATTATAATGAAAGAATGTTTTATTAACATTTTTCATTATAATGTAAGATTTTTTTCTAATATAATGAAGGATTTTTTGTTTATTATAATGTAAGTGTTTCTTATTATAATTCAAGATTTTGTATTATTCTGTAAAATTTGTAAATATTATAAGGCGAGATTATTTATTAAGATGCCAGATTTTATATTCGTTTTTTTTTCTTCTTTTGTTCATTAATTTGATGTAATGCCCATTTCATTGGTTATTAGATATTTATCAACGGATGACGCAGTAAGATATTAGTATCTCAGATTGTTTAATTCATGTATCAAATATTTACCCGTTCGTGTAGTAGTCATATGTAAATTCACCAATGAGGTGACTGGAAGCAAACTTCGTGAGAACATTGATGTAAACTTAAGCGGTTCCGAAAATGAAGATTCTCAGAGTGAAAACTAGGAAAATGAAGATTCTGTGACAGTGTAGGAATTTTTATTATTTGAAAAGAGATTTGTAAAGCGATAAGGAGGCAACCAATGTCGGTATCCAGAGTAGGGGCCCCGAGGGTACGAAACCCCTTTTTCTGTAGATTTTTTTTTTTTTTTTCGTGCAGAATTTAGGCAAAAATGGCGAAGAGTTTCTTGGAATTCCCTTTTATCAAAGTCTGGATCCCCCGGTGGAAAGTACAAAATTTGAAAAAAAATGGAATGCTAATTTAATTCTGGCCGGCTTGGTCTTTCAAAAGACATTCATCAACAATGTAGGTGCTATAAAACTATCCTAATGCATTTGAAATATAGCAAAATTAAAAAAAAATTGAACAGCATTCGACAATAAAAGGCCAAGAAGGTATGCAGAGATATCAACTTTCGAAAACTCCTATTAGGAATACCTCACTGGCTGTTAATGGCCTCGCAAATATATCCATTTTTAACCAAGTTTTCCGTCGGAAAAATCCGGTTATTAGAATGGTGACATGGCGGGCGTGACTGGCGGGCGGGTGGTCGGCTGCCAAATATGTACATCATTTGTCCGGAGCAATTCTTCTACAGTTTTTGAGATAGAAGGTTTATATTTTCAACATCATTTGTACATATGTCAAAGGAGTGCATTTTACTTTGATTTTAATTTTCTGATAATTCATGCCAAAATTTCCTTTTGTTTAACTTTGTCATTTTTTCTTCAAAAAGCTGTCTAAAGGGTTCCCCATTCGTCCGTAGCAAATGTCCAACAGTTTTTGAGATAGATGGTTTATATTTTGCAGATTATTTGCACCATAACATCATTGAAAGATATGACATGTCAGTGTCCCAATTGAAAGCGGACATTTTCAGCTAGATTCACGTCTTCCCGGATTTGACTACCGATTCTGACGTTTTCCTATATTTACTCACTTACAGTGTGACCAGTGTTGTTAACAGAGCAGGACATGCTTATCCTCCTGGGGAACCTGATGTCACCCTCAGTTTCACGAGTTCACACTGTGAGTGCCTTGGTTTTGAATGTTGTGTTTTTTTATTTCTGTGCTTTGTAGCTGTCTAACGTCATTATTTTCTTTGTTCTCGTTTAGGCCATGTCTTTTGACTTCGGTTTTCGTAAATACTACTCCCTCGTTTCTTCAGTGTTCTTCTGCCGTTTTCTTGTACATATATCAAAGATGTGTATGCTATTTTGATTTTGATTTTTTTATACTTAAAGCCAAAATTATCATTTATTGAACTTAGTCATTTTTACATCAAATATATGCCTTTAGGGAACGTCATTTGTCCGAAGCATATCTCCTCTAGTTTTTGAGATAGAAGGTTTATATTTTGCAGATCATTTGTATTATATCAAAGGTGTGCATAGTATTTTGATTTTGATTTCTGATACTTAATGCCAAAATTATCAGTTTTTTAACTTAGTTTATTTACATCAAATATCTGCCTATGGGGTACCACATCTGTCCGGAGCAAATCTCCTCCAGTTTTTGAGATAATAGGTTTATTTTTTGCAGATCATTTGTATTATATCAAAGGTGTGCATATTATTTTGATTTTTAAACCAGCTGTAGGATATTCAGGGAGAAGGCCGTCGAATGTTTCTTTCTCTAATTCTTCATTATCCAGCATGGATCGTAGTGCTGATGTAATTTCTTCGCTGTATTTCTTAGTTGGATCATTTTTTATTTTCCTCTAAAATGCAGGCCCAAGGACATGCTCGTTAAGGCCAAACTAAAATCACATGAAATAGGACAATTTAAGAACTGTCAAGACAAACGATGTCTTTTGTGCAAACACAGTCATACAACATCGACGTTTAAGAGCACAGCGACTGGCGAGAATTTCAAAATTTTCGGCAATTTGTCCTGTAAATCAGAAAATGTGGTATATATGATTACGTGCGCGGTATGTCAACAGTAATATATTGGTGAAACAAAAATTCACTAAATCTTCGAATTAATTAGCACCGTAATCAGATACAGAAAAAAGAATTAACACAGGCAACGGCTGTCCATTTCAATAGCATCGGACATAGCTGGACAGACATGCAGGTTGTCGCCATTGACCAAAATAAATCTTGGAATGAGACAAAGCGACAAGCAAAAGAACGGTTCTGGATGCAAAAGATTAAATCCAGCTTGACAAAAGGGAGATTTTGGTGCCAAAAAACGGTTTTAAATTTACGGTTAGGTTTTTAATAGTGCCAGTACCAGTTTTGGCTGTTCAGGGTTCCTGTCGTTGTTTAAGTTCGTATATTTTCTTTAATTTGTCTTTTTTATGTGAAGCTCTCTGTTGCATTGTGGGATGTTATTGAAACTTTTCAGTCATTTGATGTATTTTCTGTTGTCTATTCATTTTTAATAATGAATGATAAATACTTAAACAAATATTTAGCTGATTTTGACTCGAAATTAAGAGCCTTTTGGTTATTTTTTCGCTCCCAGTTTTTAAACATCTTTTGTATTTTGATTTCGAGATAATATCTGCACTGAAGAAACGGCCATATGCAAATATTTACAGTAGCTTCGGTATCCTGATATTTACTACCAAATGGTCGAGGCCACTGCTGAAGGACTATTAGTCTCCGTGGGCATTCACAAACCCAGCAGTCAAGTACTTCGGTTCTGGCAAGAAAAACGATTTTGTTTGGCAATAATAAGAAAATTTTATATAAAAATAAGAGGTATCTTCCTATACAAAGTTCAACCCTTAGCTGATTTTGGCACTAAATTAAGATCCTTATGATTATTATGCTCAGCTTTCATAAAACTTTCGAATTTCTATCTTTTGATCTATTCTGCACTGAAGAGACATATGTTGTCGAAATGGCCATATACAAAGTAGATTTATAAGTACTTCGACATTTTATTATTTAATAAAATGCGCTTTGATATTATACAGGTCCGAGATCAAATGTTTTTTCTCTTTTCCATGAAATTAATATATCGTTATTTATAATTCCGCAAATGGATACACAAACTTAATCTTTTGATTGCGCGCATGTAGTTTATACAGCGATTTTTTAAATAGATCAAAAGCACTATCCCAAAAGTTGCTTAGTCAGGGATTTGTTCAGCCTTTGTTGCTTTCATCCCTTCAGAAATTTTATGGCCGTCGCCATGATATCATTGACAGATATGACGTGTCTGTATCCCAAATGAAAACGGACATTTTCAGCTAGATTTCACGTCTTCACGAATTTGACATAACCGTCTTTGACCCAACCCTGGATTGACTCACTGATAGTGTGACGGGTGCCGCTAGCGGAGCAGGACATGCTTACCCTTCCGCAGCACCTGATGTCACTCCCGGTTTTCATGGGAATTCAAACTATGAGTGCCTTAGTTTTTAATGTCGTCTTTTTATTTCCGTGCGTTGTAGCTGTCTCATGTCCTTGTTTTGCCATTGTTTTTCTCTGTTGCCGTTTTTGACATGTCTTCGGATTTCGATTTTTGTAGTCTTCGCTTCCCTTGTTCCTTCGGTATTCTACAGCCGTTGTTTGATTACAGTTATATCCATTCTTTAGAATTTTTTTATTGCTCTTTGTTCATGACTGCCCACTATTGTTCAGAAATTTAAGAAAACATGAAATTCTTATTTTCTCTACCTCTGGAATATGGCTTTCCATATTGTTCGATTTTAATGCTGCTAATGAGAGGTTACTCCTTGAAACACGTGTACAGTATAACGAAATGTACTGTTTATATGCAGCTTTGTTATTTATTGTATTTAGAAATTTAAAAAAAACAACTAGTACAATAATGTCATTATCGTCATCATTACATTATATCCTGGCTTGTACTCTCTGTTGATAACTCGTTTAAAATCAAAATTATAAGAAACTCATGATAAATTTGACTGGGTTAGATTTGAAAATTAATGCTCAGTTCATGGTTAAATGACAATCCACTGTTCAGGTACAAGCCATCTGTTAGATTTGTGTCATATATTACCAGGGCTTGAAAGTCCTTGCAAAACATATCTTGGTGATAGAGATTTTCGTTCTAGGTATCCCGTGTTGTGCCAATATCTTCTATAAGGCTTTCTGTGTATACTGTCAAAGGCATTGGCAAAGCGGATGAATTTGACATGAACAGTAGCATTCGATTCTTAATCTTGACCCATAATGTCTCTAAGAGTTAATTGTCATGACATTCCTCTCCTTAAGCCGGCTTGTTTTTCTCTTAACAAAGGATCCACAAGTAATAATATTCCGCCTAGGATAGCTTTTCATAGAATCTTGTTCGTGATGGATAACAACAGGACCCTTCTACGGTTGTTTTGGTCTGGAAGATCAACTTTCTTTGATAGCATTTAATCAAATAGATCGAATATTTTAGAGGTTTTTAGAGTATTCACCACCCCAATAGTCAGATCTGTCTGACATGAAAAACTACCTTGCGTTTTATAGAAATTTAATGCTTGTCAAAATTCTAACCTTTTAAAAATACTGGGTTTCATTCCGTGTATGGCACTCGGTAGATGTCCTTGATACTGGATTTGGACTCCTATTTCTATATTTTTGGTAATGAGGACTTTTTTTACTACTTTTGGATTATGGCTTGGTGAGAGGTTACTCCTTGAAACACGTGTACAGCGTAACAAAATTTACTGTTCATTATGCAACTTCGGAATTTTAGTATTTAGGTTATTAGTTAGAACTCTTGGAGTTATCATTTCCTCAGATTTCAATGTCTATGTCTGGATTTGATCACAACTCAGTGCTATCAAATTTTCAGTGACTTGACAGCTCTTGACACTTTTGGGTTGTTTGTGTGTATATGTATTACTTGTAGGTGTAATATTCTATTCCACATATGGATCCCCTCTTTTAAATACTCTTTCAAAATATTCTTTTAACAGACTAGTCATTCGTTTGTACTGCTAGATATTGTACCACCCGGTATCTTGACTGGTGTTCATTTGTCTTGTGGTCCTCCACTCAAGGTTTTGGAGCTCCTCAAAGAGAGTACACATCCTGTTTTGCTATTGCAGATTCTGCCTAGTATGTTAGTATGTTGTTAATCTTTCATAAATTTCTCTTGTCCTTTCTTTCGCTCTTTTTAACCTTTTAATCTTTGGTGGTATTGTCTTTAAGCCTTTCTTGCATCCTAGAAGATTTTGTAAAAAGCATTTTCCTTTTTGAAATTCATGCTTTCTTCAATCTGATTTTTTCCCATGCTTCAGTGATATCCATTCCTCTATCGTTATTTTTCGGAATCCAATTTTTTTTCTGCATCCACCAGCACCATATTGAAGTCGTCTAAGATTTTTTTGTCTGTCCTTAAGTACTTAAATTCTTTTTTAACCTCTAGGTGGTATAACCTTCTATGGTATTCTATGTTCTTTTTCATTGCTTCATGGCTTTTCTTAGCTTTAATTTCAGTTTATATAGAACAAGGGCATGGTCACCCTGAACATTGGCATTCTCAAAACTCCAGCATCTTGAACCATGTTAATTTATATATGTTTTTGCGTGTTTCTGTTGTGTTGGATCAACGGTCCTCGTTTATTACTATTTCCTTTGCAGAAGTTTACTAATTTGGTACTATTGTTTTTGCTGGTTTCGTCTGTTTTTAGAAAATATTCTTAAACCCCTCATTATCTGAACCTTGAGCGTTTATGAGAAAATATATTAGGGGCTGGTGTCTCATCTATGATTTTAATGAATTTCTGCATTTTCAGCTGGAGATAAGCAATCAACCGCAATCATTTGCGCAAACTTTGAAAAGAGTCTGCTTATACAGTTCGATCACTTATAGGCCTCCATCAAACCGAGCGTCTTGTAGTCTGTGATCAGGCCCACTCCTTTGTTGTGATTATCTTCGCTGTTTCTTGAGTATATGATGTTGATGTTGAACGTTGGGCTCCATGTCCAGTCATTCGTGTTTGATAGATCCAAGCATTTCATTGTCTTTCATGTCTATCTCTTTGATGACTTTTGCGTGCTAGCTTTGCAATTGATCCCAACATTCAAGTCTACACACACTTTAAAGGGTAACGATATATTTGTTTTCGGAATGTCACTTGTCCTGGCTTTCGCACAGCATGTAGCCTTTTTCCCTGCTCTAATTTTCTTAAACATATTGAGTTAACATCTCTTGACAGCTTAACGGCGGGTGCCTTAGAGGAAGCAGGAGATGATTTTTCTACCGGTGTACCTGATCTCAGATTTTTTTGTCCATGTTGGTCATCTTTGTTTATGTTTGTGTGTCGTCATTTTTTTCATTTTCTGTGACTATTCAAGTAATGTCTTTGTTTTTGTCTTTGTCGATGTCGATGATACTTTCCTCAACTATGGTATCCGTAGCATCGTTGTTTTTACGTGTGTAGATTGCTGAAACCACGCACAACCCTCCTTCTGTCTCTGCAAAAGGACCATCACATGCAATGGCGAGGTTTAATCACATATATGTTGTATATGGAATTAATATAAAATTACCGAACGGAATGTAAAGAACCAAAGTCCATGAGATAAATGTAATTATGTTGTCAGTTGTCGAAATTTTAATGCGAGTGTGAAATAAAAAAGAAACCTGCTGGACGGAAAAGGTTGAAAGAAAAGCATAATACATAAATACTGAAAATGACACTAAAACAATGGATAAAACGTAATACTATAGCTGAAAATTGTCTTTTATGTTCAGCGTTTTCTATTCTTTTTTAAAAAAAGAGACGTTTTTTTTTCAAATTGCCCGAAACAACCGTGTTACTTTTCAGACAAAGAATTGAAACCATGCTAATTTTTCCTGGTATGCAAAAGCATGTATATTGAAACAAATTTTAATCGTTAATATTTAAAAAGCTGGATAATTCCCACTATTTGACATTTTTGGAAATACTTTTATGCAGATCCCTATTTTAAATTATTTCATTCAAAAGTGAAAGATTTACCTATATTCTTTCAAATTTTCAACAAAGTTTGCCAAGTTTTTGTAATATAATAGTTTGGAATATTTTCAGAAGGCTTAATCTTTCGGCATATAACATTTCACCAAGAGCATACTTTTGATTCATCTTGCCATAAGAATAGAAAAAAGAAGGGAAACGGGGAATTTGTCAAAGAGACAACGACCCAAAGGGGAGTAATAATAACTCAAAGCCCCCATAAGATCTTCAATGAACGGTGAGAAAACCCCATACCCAACGGCAGGTCGGAGTCGGCCCCTGAATAAAGAGTAATCAAGTTCAGCACAATAAACATCATCCTAGAAACCTATAGACATAAAGTAAACTTAACTAGAAGAAAGGCAAGACACACAAAGGCTAAATAAATTTCCTGACTTAGGACAGGCGCAAACCTGCTGCGGCGGGGTTAAACTAGTTTTATTGGGCCCAAATCTTCCATCTATAGCTAATGTGATAAATAAAAAAACAATCGTAACAACAGTTAAATTCAGTTGGCAACAGGAATGAGCAAGTTGTGAAAAATGAAACTAAAAGAACTACATATACGGACATAAACATGACATCACAATAGACTACTAGCAGTTAACTGACATGCCAGCTCCAGACCCATTACCAATGCCTTCTTCTGAGTACCGTGGCACCTTTGGTGTCCTAGACAACACCCGATATAAAACTGACTACCTTTGGTGTTCTAGACAACAGCCGAATTCGGAATTGACCAGTCCTGCAGATTTTACGGCCGAACAAAGAATCCATAGTTTATCCTTAAAGGGCAATATATATGACGTTATAGATCGAAGACGAGGTCATTGAACTGATTTCTATTTGCTTAAATGGTGATAACTCACATGAGTTAAGATCATCTTAAAATATTCTAAAGTTAAAAAAACAAAAAGAACCTAGAGACTCTCTTAACTTCAAATGTCTTTGAAAAGCAAACTTAATACAAAGGCGTGTCTTTGTATTATCCTGATATATGTTAAAGTCATATGACATCTGCAATAAACTCCAAAGCTTAAACAGACATAACAGGAAAATGTACGTTATTTGCTACTACCCAACGTCCTTAATACTATTTTCAATACAATTAAAAAACAAAGTATTTAAGAAAATTTCAGTAAAATTCAAGGAGTCACTGAACTTGTTATTCAAGGAAAAGCTTCCGAAAATACCTTTTAAATAAAGTCAATATAGGGAGAAAATACAATTTTAGAATTTTTTATATGAATAAAACGAAAGAGTTGGATGAAATAACTAAATACCGAAGTTACAGTGAATTTAAATTCTGCATATGTTGTATAATTTGTGCTGAAGGATTGACTTTGAAAATATGAAATAAAACACAAAAGAAACCGATCAATTTTTTTTTTAAATCACGAAAAAGTGATCCCCCTTATTATTTCTATACAATTTTCTCCTCTTAATAAAATGAGAATTTTTTTTAAAGTGGCATATTGTGTAAACTCGCCGCTTAAATGTTTTAATGGCAAATTCCAATTTCACTAAATAGGCAAGATGGATGCTGAGTTTTAGACACTCGAACCACAATCAATGAAAAAAAAAATGTATTTTCAGTTCATACAGATATGGCCTGGAAGGTGATTACATTCCTGGTCTGTCTCTATGGTTTCCTGAAGGAGTATCGGCCATCAGAGGCATACCTATCAGCTTATCTAACAGGACCATGGAAAAATCTCACAGTTGAACAGGTTGATAACCAAATATATCCGATATGGACGTATGCCTATCTACTATGGTTAGTACCGGTATTTCTGTTAACTGACTATCTTCGTTATAAGCCAGTGTTAGTTCTCGAAGGTACGTTTACTTTGATAATATTTTGAAGTCATTGCTTTAAATACTCCTGTTAAAGTATTACAATGACACAAGCAGAGTGACAGACTCGAGATCCCTTATTTCTTTAATTTATGCAGACTTGAAAAAAGTGTATATGATTAAATCAAAATTAAAATGATGCTTTTTATATATTTCAGTTATGGTGTACTAGTGCACTTAGAGATTTCTCAAATGGCTGTACTATAATGTTTGATATTTTTTGTAATGTACAAATGTTATTCTGACCACCTGATTTCGTTCCTACATCTCAATATTTTAAAATGTCAATTTTTAGCTTACCTGGCTATGCCAGGGTGAGCTTCTGCCATCCGTCCATCTGTCCGTCCGTCTGTCGTAAACTTTTTTTCAAAAATCGTCTCTGAAACCACTGCGCCAATTTATTGAAAACTTGGCCTGGGTCATCGCCAGGGTATGTAGTTTTTAAAAAAAAATGTTCGGTTAGTTCGTGGACCAAACAACATGGCCGCTGTTACTAAAATAGAACATAGGGCATAGGGAGTAAACTGCTGTTTTTAAAAGCGTTGCAGATTTCAAAATCGGACGGGGTAAAATTGTTCAGAACAACGAACGACAGTAGAATACCGAAGGAACAAAGCACAAGATTAAACAAATCAAAGTCCAGAGACAAGGCAAAAGCAAGAACACCAAAAGACGGAAGACCAAAGACACCACATGCCCACAAAACACACGAACGTTACATATACAACACAAAAAACTAAAGCACTAACAGTGTGAACTCTCAATAAACAAGAGTGACATCAGGTGCCCCGGAAGGGTAAGCATGTCCTGCTCTGTGCACAGCACCCGTCACACTGTCAGTGGGTCAATTCAGGGTAAAGTCGAAACCGGTAATGTCAAATCAGGGAAGACGCGAATCTAGCTGAAAATGTCAGTTTTTATTTGTGACACTGACATTTCATATCTATCTATGATGTCGTGGTGACGGCCATAGAATTTCTGAAGGGACGAAAGTAACAAAGGCTGAACATATCCCTGACTCAGCAGTTTTTGTGACAGTGCTTTTGCTCTTTCCACAAAGTCACTGTATGTACTGCACGCTCTACAGTAACGAATTAATTGTGAAATATATACTCCATATGCTGGGGATGCAGGTATATTGCTGCAGAGAAAGGGAAAGTTCACAATTGGAAAGTCAAAATCATCACGTTTGTCATATAATCTAGATTTCAGACGTCCATGTTCGTCAATGTACAACAAAAGGTCAAGGTATGAAGCAGAATCGGGTGTATCGGTTGTCTCTTTAATTTCAAGTTCACTGGGGTAGATACGATGTAAATATTCTTTAAATTCAGAATGATGAGATCTATCTGCCCTGCAATTTTGAAGAAAATCGGAAAACCCGTCTCAAAATTACAGTCCTTTTTCCTAAAACTTTTCAAAATTTATGCATTTTTATTTTTTATTTCAAACACTGTTACAGATAGAGGTAAAGTGTTTATTTGTTCAGCATATCAAGATCTACATACTCTGAAATTTAAAAAAAAATCCAAACGCCAATGTAGAAGTTATTGACTGTTTTTCACCAAAAAAATTCTTTAAATGCCATATATGGTTATGGATTTTATCCCTTTAAATTCTGTTTTTAAATCTTCTTTGGTTTACTTTTCTCTTTTAAGTTTTAGAGAAATTCCCTGCTATCACTTTATCAAAAACAATTATTTGTTACACAATCAAGAGCAAAAAAGGGTTAGTGTACAAATTTTTACAATGTTTTGCAAAAATACTTCCTTAATCTTTACTTATTTCACATTTTAATAAATTTTGTATATAAATGTATATTGTCATGCAGAGAATTTGTTTGCCTACCATGTATGCATCATGTCCTGTTAAATTATTAAAGAGTAATTAGGCTTCATAGCATGTATTGACTTCATTGATGACCTGGCTCTGTCATGGAGAGTTTTTGTGATTACTGTGTCAATGGTTGGTCCGTCTTCTCACTGGACCAATTGGAACCAAACTGGGTCACAATAGTCCTTAGGTGGTCCCCTTTAAAAAAAAATGTACGGAAAGTCAACACACCATCCAAGATGGCAGCCAGTGGGATCTTTGTTCAAAAATGGACCCTATATTCAAAGATATTTTCCTCTGAAACTACTGGGCTAATCGGAACCAAACTTTGTCAAAATAGTCCTTAGGTGGCCCCTTTAAAAAATGTCTCGCAAGTTCGTATCATATCTAAGATGGCCGCCATCGGGGTACGCGGTTTTAACATCAAACATTCTGTCCCGCGAGTCTGCACTTCATCCAAGATGGCCGCCGTCGGGGAACTTTGTTGAAAAATCAACAATATTGCAAAAATCTTCTCTGAAAATACTGGACCAATTGGAACCAAACTTAGTCACAATGGTCCTTTGTTGGCCCCTTTTTAAAAATGTGTTGGGTAAGTCCATATCATATCCAAGATGGCCGCCAGTGGGAAACGTGGGTTTAACATTGGACCATATAAGGAAACATTTTCAAAGATCTTTTCCTCTGAAAGTACATGGTCAATTAGAATCATACTTGATCACAATGGTCCTTACTTGGTCCCCTTCATAAAATGTGCCCGGCATGTCCGCATAGCATGAAAGATGGCAGTCAGCGGGGAACATTGTTTAACCTTGGACCCCATGGGAAATCATTCAAAGATTTTCTCTAAAAATACTAAGCCAATTGGAACCAAAGTGAGACATAATGATCCTTAGATGATCTTCTTGAAGAAAGGGGACAGTCGGTCTACGCCCCGTCAAAAATAGCTGCCAATGGGGAACATAGTTTAATTTTGAATCAAATAACATCAATATCTATTAACAAACTTTAAAAAGAGACCCTTAAACGTTGGGATTATTTTGACATATTTTGTCAGCCATGGCCAAGGTGAGCGATACAGGCTCTTGGGAGCCTCTTGTTTTACAATGGAGATGATGAATGTCCTGTGCTTGTGTGCATATTGTAATTGTCCACTTGATTATGAAACTTGTGCATCCGTCGGGCAAACGAAGACAGTGATTGTACGAGCACTTCGCCGATGCATGGGGCTGTCTTGAACTTGTTATAAGGTATGAGCAAGGCTTATTGTTGAAGGCCTAATATAGACTTTAGGATGAAGAACAATAATAAAACGTTGTTCCTTGCTTGTTTTACCATGTATTTGTAAAGAATTTGTCTCGTGTGCAAATTCTTCATATCTTTTAATTGTTAAAAATAAATGTTTGTTGACAATCCCGAATCCATGACCAGAAAAGGCAATGATGTAGTGTTGTTTGACATCGGACAATCAATTTCGCTCCGACTGGTGGTAGGGGCTTTTTATGAGGTAGGCGCAGAGCTCATTGCTGAAGGCCTCATGATGTTTTCAAGAAGATAAACAGCAATGAAAGTGTTGCTCCACTTCTTGGTTCTGCAATGTGTTTGTAGAGATTTCATCTGTGAATTTACTCCAAATCCTTTCATTGTTTAGTCGAAATAAAATCATCACTGAATCTCAACTGACGTGCGTTTTAACGCTAATTATAATTCAGTTTATTTTTGTAAAGTATAAGTCACACAATCTAAATTGATATAGTGTATACAAAACAAAATGTATTTCACTGTATTTTTGTAGTAGATGTCATCTAATTTGCACATGATATTTTTGTTGCTTGCTGTTTTCAAATGTAAATAAGAATAAACAGGTAACAAAAAACGCCTACAATGTCCGAAAAACATAGTAACTATTTATTTTTATATTTACTCCAGTATTTCATCTTTTATATTATAGGTGTTAGTTACATTTCAACTTGGTCAATACTTTTATGGGGACAAGGAGTGCTTGCTTTCAAATTTATGGAAGTTTGTTACGGCCTGGTGACGGCTACAGAAATTGCCTACTACTCATATTTATTTGCAGTTGTTTCAGAAGATCATTACAAAGTTATAACAAGTTTTACAAGGGCTTCCATTCTTGTCGGACGATTTGTCGCTTATCTGACAGGACAGCTTCTCGTTTCATTTAATTTAATGGACTACAAACAGCTGAATATTATATCGTTTGTTAGCGTTTCACTGGCATTTATTCTAGCCTTAGCACTTAAAATGCCACAGCACTCAGATATATTTCATAAAAGTACAGAGGCAAATAAAGAGGTCGTTGAGGGAAGAGATGATAATAAAGAAAATAGCAAAAGAATACATGTATCAGATTTGTCCGAAAAAGAAAACATTGAACATAGAACTTGTAGACATGGTATGATGTTTTTATGGCAAGAACTGAAAACATCCTACTCTGATAAATCTGTAGTAGCTTGGTCATGCTGGTGGGCATTTGCTTCTTGTGGGCATCTTCAAGTTCAGAACTATATACAGAACCTATGGGAAGTGATAACACCAGAAGATGAAAAAGGAACAATTTATAACGGAGCCGTGGAAGCATTTGGTACATTAATAGGTGAGTAGCGTACTAATGTGCAATAGATAAATCAAAGAAATTTACTAGGAATTGCAATATCTAAGATAACTATTTAATATAAATTGTTCTGATTATAATCAAATTGCAGTCTCTCTTCTGAACCAAATCCACATACACCATTGTATTGTAGTAAGCAAGGCTACAGCGTCAACCGGGTTCCATAACCGAGTGGTAACGCAGATTGTTAATGATATATTTTGCCCAATATTTTCTCTTTTTTTTTCGTTTTTTTTATTTTGTTTGATATGGCATTAGGGAATTTACCTTTTCAACCTATCTTTTTAAATTGTATTTTATGAAGTACCAGTCTTGGTTTCCCATTCGTGGTTTGTTTCTTTACCGCTAAAGGTACAAGTACATCGTCAGATTGAAGTTTGTAATCAACAATTTAATTATCATGTCTGTAGTACAGTTGGAACAGACATAACCGTTCGTCCAAGTTAACTTGGTAGGAAATCCTGAGAACAGTTCAGAGTAAACTTGAAGCTAACTTGGGTGGACTCAAAACAGTTGTAGAATCATATCTGCTCTGGTTCTAGAAACATGACCGTTCGTGTAATGTCTGTTCCAGCCATGACTGTTCTACTCAAGTCTGCTCTGGCAATGACAGTGCTACTAAAATCTACTTTGTCCATGACCATAATGACGAAGTTTGTTCTGTTTACGACTCTTCTTGTCCAGTTTGTTCTGGCCATTACCGTTCTGCACGGTCCTAGAATTATTGAAATAAATGTTAAATTAAAAATAATAAACGAAGTACGGAAGTTACTATGAATTTAGTTTCTGTATATTGCCATTTCGAGAACTAATGTCTCTTCAGTGCAGATCTAATCAAAACACTTGTAAGACCATAAACTGTACAAATAACTAAATACCGAGGTTACTGTGAATTTACTCTCTGCATATGCGCATTTCGACAACTTATGTCTCTTCAGTGCAGATAAATGTCTGGAAGACCATATACTCAAAGATATTTAAAAACTGATAGAGAACAAATAACCAAATGTGATCTTAATGTAAAGCCAAAAAGGACAGAGCTATGCATGAGGATAGAGCTAATCATGAGGGGGGATAATCTTAAGATTTTATTAAGTTTTTCAAAAATTTAGCTATCACAATTTTCCAAATCAGATCGGATTTCGGACCAGCACCAAGGTACTGGCTACTGGATTTATAAATACTATTAAATGGGGTTCTGTTTAATGACTCTTCTACCAAAGTCTTCTCTGTCCATGACTATTTGACGAAGTCTGTCCTGCTCATTTCTCTTCTTGTCCACTTTGTCTTGACTCGTATTTAGTGTTTCTCTGGGAATTCGTATGTATTGTTTATCTAGCCAGGCTCTGAGAAATTTTAAATAAAATCATTAATAGTTATCTTATTATACGATGTTTGTTTCACTTAAAGTTATTCCTCCTATAATTTGATTTACGATTTGTATTTAACGGTAATAAGTTAACAAAAAACTATAGCGAATTCAGTAGTTCGGGTTACTTGTCTGGAGAAGGGAAATAACTCTTATATATCTAGATAAACACAGGTAAAACAGGTAGAATAATATCCGAAGAAAACCAGTCTTCAAAGAATGAAAATTCATATTCACATAATTTATGTCATTACTCTACTGAAATTAATTATGATTCTTAACCAAACCCTTGGGGAAGTTTTGAGTTTGATTTTTCTTCCGTAGTGCGACAGTGTTCTACCACCAGACTAGGCTACTTGAGCTAGCCGGCAGTTTAAAAGCGATCATCCCTTGAACCATCTTTCAAAATTACGTATTGTCTTCTTCTTTCCTTTCAAGATTGTGGTCATGGAGTTAGTAGTCTACCTGTATTTGATTTTAGTCGTATGTGTATTATATTATAGGGAAATGGGGCAGATAAAGGGGAGGTTTGGGTACCCATAAACCGTTTTAACTCTATTGCTGGCTTTTGTTAGTGCCGGTACCAAATCCGGCTGTCCTGAGTCCCTTTCGTTTTCTGCGTTTGTCTTTTGTCTTATCCGTATTTTTTTTTCGTTTGTAGTTTTTTGGCAGATTTGGACATGCAATTATGATTTTCAACCATTGTAGGTGTTTCCTGGTATCCATTTTTCTTTTAAATATAATTTTGTTTATTTTATCATTGAAGTAAACTTGAAACAAAGTTAGAAATATTGGAAAGGATATAAATTTTTGTCAGAGCTGTGACAAGAGCAGGTATGAGAGTGGTCATAGCTTGAACGGGTCAGTTGAGAGCAGTCAAGGCTAGAGTATGTCAGAGCGGTCATTGTGAGAACAGGTCAGAGTGGTCATGGCTCTTACAAGAACGATTTTTGGTATATATGACAATGACCGATCGGAAATCTATAAAAGACTTAAAACAGTTTAAGGGCAGACTTGATACCTGTTTTCAGTTAACTGGGAGGAGATAAAACTGTTTCAAGTTTTATGAGTGCGCACTGATTGTAAGTGATTCCATGATTTTTTTTTTTTTTTTTTGTAATATTAATTGTATTCTTCTTCAACATATGGTTAGCACAGCCAACAGAGAGGAATAAAATTTAACATATCAAGATTAAACTGTTTGATGATTGTATCTGGAATGCCAATGTTATATTTCCCCATATTTGTCTATCCTAAGTAGCCTTTGTCGTGGATATCAGATGACTTGAGGCTAAATTCACTTTTTGTAGTATTTCAACGGTCTGACAAAACCAACAATATTTGGAATAGAATTTTTACACTTACACAGATAAACATAATTTTAAGGCAGTAAGCATGACATATTTACACATTTGGAAAAATCACCATTTTAGCAGTTAAATATCAAGCATAAAGGATCTCTTTTTAGATGCATGTTTAAGGTATTCCAAAGGCAAGACAGCAGGAAATTCCATTATTTTTTGCAGATTGACATTCCAAAAAAGAAGTTCAATAGTTTCTGCAGTGTCATTACAAAAAGTACAAAGGGATGTTTCTGATAATTTTCATCAGTAATTTATTTGTATATATAATACGGTGATTAATTTTGAACTGGTAAGCCTGAAGTGAAGCGTCAGTGGTTAACTGATCTTCTGTGATTCCATTTTATTTGACTTTTAATTGGTTTCTCAATAACGTACTCTATAAATATGTTATAGAAATATTTCGTTTGTTTGGGGAGAGATTTTAATACATCGGCAAACGAATACCGAAGCAAGAATGAGGAAAGGGGAAATTCTAAAATCATAAATCCAAAATCACGTTAATTCACAGCAACACGAATTGAGACAGTATGACAAAGACACAACAAACAGACAAAAATGATCAAAAACGAAACAAAACTAAAACACTAGCAGTGTGAACCCCTATAAAAACTGAGGTATCATCAGGTGCTCGTCACACTGCCAGTGAAAAGTCCGATTTTGTCACAGTCGGTGTTAGTCAGTCCGGTAACAAACTCTGGATCTACCCAAAGATATCTGTTTTCATTTGCGAAACAGAAACATTGTAATGGTCTGTGAAATCGTGGTGACGACCGTAAAACTTCTGAAGTGACAATTGCAACAGTGACTGAATATACCCTTGATGTATAAGCTATTGAGACAGTAATTTCGCTCTGTTGACAAAATCGCTGTACAAACTACAGGCACGGCAATAGCGAATGAGTTGTGACATGTACACGTCATATGCCGGAGAAGTGGGAATATTACTGCTCAAAAACGGGAAGTTCACTATTGGAAAGTCGAAATCATCACGCTTGTCGTAAAGTTTTGTTTTCAGACGTCCAGAGTTGTCAATGTAGAGGTATAGGTCCAGTTATGATGCTGATGATGGTGTATCAGTGGTCTCTTTAATTTCGAGTTCATTTTGGTATATAAGATAAAGGTTATCCTTAAATTGAGGATTGTTCAATGAAAGAACATCATCTATATAACGGAAACTGATATAAAAGGATTTGGTTAGCTTGTTGTCTTTCTTCTGAACTAGCCCTTGTATGAAACTGGCTTCATACGAATAAAGAAACAAATCTGCTAACATTGGCGCACAATTAGTCCCCATAGGTATCCCTAATGTCTGCTGGAAAACTTGTCCTCCAAATTCTACAAATATGTTATCAATCAAGAATTCCAGCATTGCAATGACATCCTCCTCTATACTTTTTGTATGAATCAGTGTGATGTTTAACAAAATAGGCCCCATCTTTACCTATCACCAAATATGAATATTAATGTTTTGATATTTCAGTTAGTCACTTCATCCAGTTTGATTGATCTCGCAATTACGGATATCCTCTCCCTAGGCATTGCATGACTTAAACTATTGTATATTCCATGAAATTAATATTTAAACCTGTTTCCCTTTTAAATTTGCAAAGTAACTAAGCCCCCTCTGTCTTAACTATGTCGTTAAGAAAAAATAAACTATTTTTACAACGAAATATTTTCTTTCAGCTATCTTTACCTTCGGGTTATACCACAGATGATGAGATAAAATCTCCTGAGACTCAGGGCTGTGTGGTCTTCTTTATTAATATTACCCCCAAACCTCTATTATTTCCTTTCAATTTTTGCAAAGCTAATTTTGAGAGCATCCAAAAGTTGTCACCTCCCAATAATTCAACTTTGCCCCCCCCCAAAAAAAAAACGACTTCCAGTTGGAATGATTTAACGGGTCTAATTTTTTTTTCATTCCATGAAAACTAAAGAGCATGAGCAAAAGACTTTACATGTGGTAGTTTTAATACTCCAAATTTGTGCCCCCAGAACAAAACGGTTCTCTTTACCTTATCTGGTTTTCTTTGTCACAAAAAAAATAAAAAAGGCAACTTGTAATTCTGCTAAAATATTAGGAGGTGGTTCTGGTAAAACTGTCAAACATTGTATAATTATACTATTATACTTTCAAATTTTGGCATTTATTTTTGTAATTTCGAAATGAAATTCTGACCACCTGTTAAAAATGCCCACATCCCACTTTTTTATAATGCCAGGTTTTCTTACAATCGACTTGATGAGTGCCCTGTGTTTGTCTATCTGTTGTAATCGTCCAATAGCTTAAGACACTAGTGCTTTGTCGGGCCACGGATGGCAGTGATTGTAAGAGCACTTTGCCAGTTTAATTATTGTTTGTTGACAACCCCGTGTCCATGACCAGAAAAGACATGGATGTAGCGTTGTTCGACAATCAGCAAAAAGTTCCGCTGAACAACAACAAAAGCCTCGTTCCTTTGCTTGTTTTTACCATGTATTTGTAGAGACTTTGTTTCATGTACATTTACTTCATATCCTTTCATTCACAATTTACGACAAGAGTTTGTCTCTTCTGCAGTGTGGAGTCCGTATAAATATTTCCCGTGCGAGAGATTTACGCTCTCTTTATATTTCGGTTATGGTGCACTTGTTCATGAGAGAATTTCTCATATGGATTTACTATCATACTTTCAAATTTTGGCATTTTTTTTATAATTTCGAAATTAAATTCTGACCACCTGTTAAAAATGTCCACATCTGTGTGTCCCAAATGAAAACGGACATTTCAAGTTAGATTTCACGTCTTCACGGATTTGATATAACCGGTTTTGACTCAACCCTGGATTGACTCACTGATAGTGTGACGGGTGCCGCTAACGGAGCAGGACATGCTTACCCTTCCGGAGCACCTGATGTCACTCCCAGTTTTCATGGGAGTTCACACTATGAGTGCCTTAGTTTTTAATGTTGTCCTTTCATTTCCGTGCTTGTAGCTGTCTCACGTCCTTGATTTGTCTTTGTTTTTCTCTGTTGCCTTTTTTGCCATGTCTTCGGATTTCGATTTTTGTAGTCTTCGCTTCCCTTGTTCCTTCGATATTCTACTGTCGTTGTCTCACTATTTTATAATGCATAGTTTTCTTATAATCGACTTGATGAGTGCCCTGTGTTTGTGTATATGTTGTAATCGTCCACTAGCATAAGACACTAGTGCTTTTGTCGGGAAACGGATAACAGTGATTTTAAGAGCACTTTGCCAGTTAAATTAATGTTTGTTGACAACCCAGCATCCATGACCAGGAAAGACATGGATGCAGCGTTGTTCGACAATTAGCAAAGAGTTCCGTTCTAACCGGTGCTAGGGGTCGTCTTGTACTTACTATGAGGTATGAGCAAAGCTCATTGTTGAAGGCCTCGTGGTGACTTCAAGATGAAGAACAACAATAAAAGCGTTGTTCCTTTGCTTGTTTTTACCATGTATTTCTGGAGACTTTGTCTCATGTACATTTACTCCATATCCTTTCATTCACTATTTACGACAGGAGTTTGTCTCTCCTGCGGTGTGGAGTCCGTAAAAAGATTAAAAGTAAGTGTTTACTGTAATCCTGTTTTTGTAATCCCCGTGCGAGGGATACATATCTTTTCATTCACCATATAATAATTGGTAAGGCAAGAGATTTTATAACAATTGCTTTTCCAACTTAAGATATGCTACGCAAATACCAATTATCCCAACACTTTTTTTATGCTTTCAAATTTTTCTTCATAGTTACCCAACCTAAATTCTCTTTTATTCACATTAACTTTTGTACCCAAAAGTTTAAATTGTCCTTATACATTCCATTTTATATCTTGATTTGTTTCGACAGATTCCAAACAGCCCCGATTTGCCGAAATCTATACAGCTTCCGTTTTGTCAAAATTAGCTTTCGGAACAGGAAGCACATCGACCAATAATATCCCATGACGTTTTTAAACTTTGTTCATCATCATCATTCAAAATTAAAGTTGAATCGTCAGCATATTGACTTTTATGTTTTCTCAGCATTATCAATTTTAATACCTTGAATGTTTTCTTATGATTAATTCCAGCACTCAAAAATTCAAGGCACAAAATAAAAATATTGGGAGATAATTGGTCTCCTTGGTGCACACCTCGCTGTAAATAAAACAAATCCGAACAGTGTCCATTATTAGGATCACAGCTTGATATATTAGAATAAAAAAGTCAATTCCGATTAATTAAGGATTCGCCGAAACCAACAAAAAAGACATTTAAACATAAATTCCCACTCTAAAGAATCAAAAGCCTTTTCGAAATCAATTAGTATTAAAAGCTTTGATATATTTTGCTCTTCTGTTCTTTCTAATAAATCAAGAACTAGTCTAGTGCATTATATAAATATTATTCCCTTTCAAGTAGCAGTCATGAATGTCTGTTCCACCGAATTTTTCTACATTCCTCCATTATAATTGTACGAGTTAAAAATCTTGTTCTGAAATAGTTAACTTTAACAAGTCAATAAGTCAATCGACAGAAGTTTCAAACATTTGCATTTACAGATGAGACCATTTCTAAATCCTTCAAAAACAATTACAAAATCAGGTGCTTACCTTGTCCCTACATCCGATCTGTCTCCTTGCAAAGTCTATTTATGTTTCTAAAATATGTCAAGAATATGAATTGAATGTCGATATTGTAGGCATACTTGCACTTGCTAAAATAATTAAGACATTATTCACAAATTTTCGTTTTTGTTTAAAAGTTGTTAAATGAATACCACTTTCAATACTTCAACTAAAAATAAAACCAAGAGAAAGGGACAATGGTTGGTGGAAATCTCGAAATCAGGGTATTGCTTTTATCTCCCCAAAGAGGAAGTTAAATTTTTGTTTTTGTCTCAATATTAATCATTTATGCGCTCATATTATGAAGTGTGCATATAAAATATATAACGATGTGACGCACGTTTGAAATTGCCCGTGTTTCTTCTAGCGAATCATCCGATTTTCGAAATCTTGGGAGTAAATTGTGAATGAGAGGATATGGAGTAAATGCACATGAGACAAAGTCTCTAAAAATATATGGTAAAAACTAGCAAGGAACAATGCTTTTATTGTTGTTCTTCATCTTGAAGTCACCATGAGTCCTTCATCAATGAGCTTTGCTCATACCTCATAGTAAGTTCAAGACGGCCCCTAGCACTGGTTTCAGCGGAAATCTTTGCTAAATGTCGAACAACGCTACATTCATGTCTTTCCTGGTCATGGATGTGGGGTTGTCAGCAAACATAAATTAAACTGGCAAAGCGCTCTTACAATCACTGCCATCCGTGGCCCGACAAAAGCACTAGTGTCTTAAGCTAGTGAACGATTACAACATATAGACACACACAGAACACTCATCAAGTCGATTGTAAGAAATTTGGCATTATGAAATAGTGAGATGTGGGCACTTTAAACAAGTGGTCAGAATTACATTTCGAAATTACAAAAATAAATGTAAAAATTTGAAAGTCTGATAGTATATTCATATGAGATATTCTCTCGTGAAGAAGTACACCATAACTGAAATAATAGACGGACTCTTAACTGTAGGAGAGACAAGTTCCAGTAGTAAGTTCCTCTAAAATAAGTAAACATATACATTCCGTAAGAGAATAATAAAAATCATATCAAAGCTAATACTGTGTAATTGTTAAATGCAGTGTGTTTTAACAGAAGATGTTGCCAGGACTTAAATTTTTGGTAGCAGAAAGTCAGCTTATGAAATATTATCTTTCATTTGAAAAGTACGAATCCGATGTTTTTAAAAAAGAAAAGAAAAGTTTGCACAACAAGAATATCATGGCATGTGAATGTGTATACAGAGAAAATTTTGGGATCATGGTTTCATTTTAATATTGTGTGTTATATGAGTGGAAAAAATATATATAATAAATAGAATTACCACCCAACATCCATATATTCCAACGTCATAAAAACGCTAACAGCGGACTTTCAATTCTCATAAAGAGTTGTGTTCACTATTTGTCCGATATTGATTGCAGAAATTCAAGTGCATGATGCACGTATTATACGTGGACGTTAGATTCTAATATCTTTATAATGGCAAGCAAGTGTTTTTAACCTTTTCAAATCAACAGATTTTAAATAGAACTTATTTGATAAATAAAAGCCTTCCAATAATTCCATAATAAAATTGAAACTAAAAGCATATAAAAATGACACATAATCCGATTTTTCCTCTGCAAATAGGCAAGAAGAGTGTTCAAATATATATTTAATTATCCTTCATAAATAAATCTATATCATTTGAAATTCAATGTCTTTCAAGTTTAAACTTTAAGTCAACATTTAGATTTGTGAAATAGTATTTAATGATCATTAATGAAATTGGGGGTGTTTTTCCCAATTTTGTTACTATGAAAAACACATCACAACTGTTATTATTAACAACAGACCCATTATTAACGCATGACCTTAATCGTCCCTTGAGACTTAATTGATATTATTACATGAATAGATTTTACCTGATTTCTGATTGGCTGTTAAGTCACTTTCAGGTCATTTTAAATCATTAAAGTAATTAATTTCCTACTTTCATTCTAAAAATAGACCAACAGCGGTCATGCGGAATGTGATAGTGCATGGTTTTACCCTAAAAATAGAAAACGCAAGTAGAATGACACAACGACAACTCATATTGTTCTGACTGTTCATAGCTCAATAAAATATAACAGTCAATTTTTCATTACGCCAGTAATTAAATTCCACTGCTTTTTCATCTTGTTGGTGAGGAAATAAAATATTTGTTAACTTTGAGAATTTTGCGTATTTCAAGTGTAATTTATGTGGTACTAAAGATGTTTGGAGTGTACACACAAGTTTTTTTTATGTAATACATCAATAACTGCCTTTGTTTTAAGTCGCCATCGTGATTTATCGACCCTCAAAAATATATATTTTATCGGGTTGATATATAGCGACAGCGACTTATAACAAAGTCATTTATTGTATATTCTTACCTATAAGGCTAATATTGGGTCTGATATGAAAAATGTCATGTTATGATCTACATGACTACTCAGTACACATATTGCAGCAATATTTCCGCTACTTTGATTAATAATAAAAGTTGTTTCGGCAAAATCACGGCAACAACCTTTCCTTGTTTATTATTACCGCATCCACCTTTTTGTTTGTTAGCACCACAGGAACCTTTCTTGTTTATGATTGATGCGGAAATATTGCTGCAATATGTGTACTGTAGAATAAATTAAAAAAATAACAGAAAATACCTACAATGGCCAAAAAACAAAGTCGGATGCTACGATGTACCAAGGAACTGCACAAGAAAAAAATTTTGTGTATATATAGATTATAGCATAGTATAATAAGGACATTATTGTCAAATACCTAATCTATCACATTTTGAAAATACATCAATGGTGATAGTTCGAACATAACGCCAACACATTGTTTCGCAGCGCATTTCTGTTAAAGTAGTTACATGAAACTTGTAACATTAAACAAATAGAGATGGAATTTTCAGTACCTGACCACTATTTTGTAGTTTCTGTTCCTCTAACGTATTAGAAAAAGAATCACTAAAACCCCGATGGTCGATATATATTTGCAAACTGTTGTCATCTGATTTTTTTAATAATAGTTGTTGTATTATAATATATTCTTACCTCTTTTATTTAATAGGTTCTCTAAGTGTGCTTGCAATAGGGTTTCTACCAGTAAATTGGTCGAGACCAGGACTATCTGAGACAACCATGGCTTTCGTCTGTATTTTCAACACAGCCGTCCTGACAGTTATGGGACAAACTGACAACATTTGGGTTTCCTATGTGCTTTACAGTATCTTTCGTGCCACATACCACACTGTTATCACCTTAGCAACGTAATTTATTTTACTTTAGATATAGACATGCAATCGCGCATACGCAGCTATACAGTCTATTTTTTTTTAATTGATGGCTTTTTCTAAAAATCAAGAGAATGCAAGACCAAAACACATTGACAGTGAAATAAAGATCAGTCAAGGACTTATCTTCATACAAAAACTTAAAAATTCTTAAAATTGACAATTATATCGGTCTTTAGAATTCTAGAATTCATCAGAAGTGACAAAATATATGCCAAACAACACAAAAATACATATAACAAATGGAAAAAAAAACTTGTATTACTTCATAAACAAAAACATGAAATATGATATTTATTAAGAAAGCAAAACCAACATTAAAATGTTTGAATAGAATATCAAAGGTCATTAATTGTCAAAAATTTAATAACAAAATACAAAAGTTATTGTTACTTTTCTGCATATGCGCATTTCTACAACTTATGTCTCATCAGCTAGTGTCTCTTTAACTGACGATGAAAAAAAAGGAAAAAAGGGTATTTTTCATAATTGTTTTAATTTTAGCAAACATACTGCGTAACAGTAACTGCCGTGTTTTGTCCATTGCTTTAAGACCCTAGAATGAGCCACAACTTATTATCCATACTTGTCCGTATTGTTCACTATGAAAATCTAAATGGCATTCATGAATGCAAATTTAAAATTTCAGTATTACCGAACACAGTGGTCAAGAGTCAAATTGCATGAGACAAAAAGACAAATCAGCTGGAAACCATCTTACAAATTGTCGACCGCAAAAGAAATTGTTTGTTAAGCCAGCTATATGGTTAGCCTTTGCGGTAGTGTCCGGTAGCAACTCTGCAGCAATTGTCATTGAAAGGTCGTAGACAGTTAAAAGAAATGATTTTCCCAGTATTAAGTGAAGAAAGAATCTTGAGTCAGAGTTCGGACCGAAACTTCAATTTTTTTCCACAAATGACTAATATCTATTAAAAAACTTCCATAATGATCGTATTAGACGAAATCTTTTTGAAGCCTTGATTAATAAGGCCGTCACGGAGATTTCTATGTCTAATGAGAAAGTCTTTATAATTTGTGCCAGCTCTCGCATAACGAGTAAGCTGTAAAACATACACTCCGTAAGCAGGAAAAGCTGGAATATTACTATCCATGTTATGGAAATTGATAATTTAGTATTTGAATTCGTCCCTTTCGTCGTAAATTTTAGTACTGAGATGACCATTTTCGTCAAATTCGAGATGTAAGTCCATTTGACATTTTGATTTTTTGTGGGGTTTATATGTTGTATTCGCTAAAGTATTGAACATACCTACCTATCCTTTTGACATAAGCCAAATTGATCCGAAAGGCAATGTTAAGTGCACAGTATAAATCTTAGTTTAATTCATTCATGACATAGTCTTACGGTCTTTATTCATACACTGGTTCCTTGTGAAACCGCAAAAAAACTCATTTAATGGTTTTAGTTAAGTCAAATATTATGCATATTTTTTAGATGAACCCTGTCAATAGATTTGATTAAAAATCATTAGAAGTCATCATCAAAATGATCATTTCCGTTTCTCAAGTTTACTGCAATTTTGAAAGTTTGCTGTCATGTTATGTTTGTTATGTCATATATTGTGTCACTTTTTCTTCTATGTTTGGCTTCATCTACCACAATCTGATTTTGCAGTTTCCTTCAATCTTTTCATACTTCAAAACTGGTTTGGAGTAACGACTTTTATTTTGATTTTTACTTCAAAACTCAAACTATGAGTAATAACCATAAATCTTGATCGACTTTTTAACTCTTGGAATCATAATATTATCGGGATCAGGAACGAAAAAATTCTTTACATTTTATATTACTATTTTGATAAATTCTTTTTGTATGAAACTTAAATGAACAAGTATGAAGCAACAATGGTTGAATGATACCACGTAGACACATTGAAATGAAATTTACTCTATTTATCATGCAAAGAAAATATAGTATCTTATAATATTTACATTTCTGTTCATTTTCGTGATTAATTTCTAATTTCTTCGTATGTTTTAGTCGAAGAGCCAAATAAGAGCCAATAAAAATAATAATGATACGAACGATAATAATAATTAATCAGAAGGTCAATTGATCAGAGAATGGTTGCAAAGTCTTTAATCAACTTTCACCATAATTGCAAGGCCAATAACTCTCTGGGGAATCATCGGAGAGCTTCGGTCCAAGTAAAACAAATGTAGGCCTTGTCATTCTAAAATTTTTTTGCTGTTATAATTATCTATCAATTTATTACGGTTTCTGAGATAAAATGATATGAGGTTCTCTGTCGAAGGTAAGGTCAAAATTGGCATCGAGTTCACTTTGAAGATCAAGTCATGCCATGATCAATGGTGCAGGTCCAGTGCATCTGCGACTAAACATTTAGAAGTATTTCGCATTGAAGGAAACTCAAAATCTTTTAGTGATATTAATTACCTCAATATACTGTAAACGTATTAATTTTCGCGGTGTACTAATTTTCGTTAATTTCGCGGTTGGCTTTGGAACGCCAAAAACAGTACCCGTGAAAATAAGTTTTCTGTGTAGAAAAAGTCTTCTTGACATTTAAATCCGTGAAAATTGATACCCGCAAATTTATCGATATTCCATAAACCGCGAAAATAACAATCCGCGAAAATTAATACATTTACAATATATTACTCAACAAAAGAAACGATACACTTATAATTTTGTAAATATTTTTGTATTTCGCAATTTTATTTTCTATTTCAGTGTATAAATGTATTCAACGCCAAAACGCATTTTTTTTTTAAATCAATCCTTAACCGGATACGATGAAAATCCACATTGGAAGTTTTTCCCAAAATGATCGGGTTCGCCGTTCACAGATGGGTGATTTTATCTTTTTAATGTCAATAATAAGGGCACTTCATCAGGTTAACATTTGGTTATCTTAAAAAGTGTAAAACAATGCCTCATAGTTTATATTCGACATATCAACAGAGATACTAAGTCAGACGGTTCAAAAATGTGATGGTTTGGTAAAAGGAAAATGTAGACATACTCACTATTTACGTCTGCACAAGAAATTCCAGATAATTACCTTGACCGTGACCGGAGATGGTTCAGAAATTGTAAGAGACATTTTTGAGCATAATGCTTATTCTTACGTGCAAAAAATACATTTTACTACGAGTTACGGTTTTCTGCTAAAAATTAAAATATCATCTATAATACAACAGGAAGAGATCGATTTCTTTGAGCCGCATCTCCTCTGAAACCATACCAAGTAAAAAATATTTGTGATATGACATATAAATGTAGTTTTATGTACTTCATAATTTTGTCATCAAAATGATCCTTTTCCCTCAGAAAATGGCATTTTTGTGAAAATATCCCAATTCGGAGACCGTTATTGTTCTTATTATGAGTCTTATTGGTTTTCGCATGCTCAGTATGTCAAGGTAAAACAAAAGTGAAACTGAAACTACATTAGATAGAAACCATTAAACTGGACAGTTTAGTCAACCGGGATCCTGCTTAATTTTTATTGTAAATTCATTATTTTGCTTAATAAAACTACTTTTTACACTTTTTACTCAGATGTACTACTGTCTAAAAATAAAATTGGTGTTGGACGTGTTGAAGTACGAATGGGTTACCCTAATCCCTACTGGTATTCGTCGGCCAAAGCAAGGACGCATAAATCATAAGTCTTTGGTCAGAGATGTTTTCTAATATGGCTGCACCCAGAAAATAGCTCTGACCGACGAATTCAAGTAGGAATTAGGTATACCCAAACGTTTAATGTGTAAAAACAAGCACCCGACTTCCATCCCACCCCCGACCCCAAAGAGGAAAAAAACACCAAATGTTTTGAATAAATAAATAAGGTTAAAACCATTTTATTTTGAGAGGATGTGGGAAGTGGCCTTGGAAATGTTTGATTGATTTTTTTTTAGTTCCATCCGAATGTCGATTGTATTATTATTTTTTTCCATTTTAAAGCATTTTTTTTAAATTTAATTCGGTTCACAACGCATTTTTTTAATTCAATTAAGCATTCATTTTTTCATGTGGCTGAGAATACTTTTTTTAATAAAATGAGGGATTCACTTGTTAATTTCCAAAACGTTTCAGCACCTCACCCCAATCAAATTCAAATGGTTGTCCATTAAAATATTTTGTAAATTTATTGCCAACACGTATTGGAACATAAATGTTTGGAAGGGATACTCATGTATATATAAAGTTAACACTCTTTCAATTTAATGTACACAAATAGTTTGCAAATCACAGTTGTCACAATCAGCAGATCGAGTTAAACACATACATTTACAATGATTCAAGGTTTTATTTATGAATCCCCTCCCCCTAACTTTATACCTAAAAAAATCTAAAAGAAACAAAATTAAGCAAAACCAAAAGAAGGTAAAAAAATCCAAACAAACAAAAAAACAGAAAAAAAACAAATTGTCAAATACAACATGTATAAAGTAAGTGAGAACCGAACCATCAGTCTGAAAAGAACAATCCAAGGACAATGGCAACGTCGGAAAAACGAAGAAACGAAGACATAACATGAGCACGGCACAGAAAAGAAAATGAAGACACGCACATATACAAAAATGAACAGCATCCCCCAATAAAAACCATGGGTGAGATCAGGTGCACCGGTAGAGAAAGCATCTCCTGCTTCTTATGAGACACCCGCCGTGTTGAACATGTCAACTCCGGTAGTAAAGTCAAATCCGGTAGAGGAAAATCAAACTTTAGTGGCAAAGAGAAAGATCTGTTGTCATCTAGGAAACAGATATCTCATAGCGGTCCACAAGATCGTGATGTCGACCGTAAAACTTCTGTGGTGATGACCTCAAGTTATGGGCAACATACCCTTGCTTAAGTAGCCTATTTGTAAGCAACCGAGCTCTATCAAGGTAGTCACTGTATCGACCACAGGCCCTTGAGTAGCGAATGAGTTGGGAGATGTAAACTACGTATGCTGGTGCTTTTGGAATGTTGCACCAAAGAAAGGGGAAGTTGACTATTGCAAAAGTGAAGTCATCGCCTTTGTCATATAGCCTAGTTTGTAGTGTACCTCTTTTGTCAATTTCAAGATGAAGGTCAAGGAACGAGACTGATGTGGAAGTATCTGTAGTATCCTTAATTTCTAGCTCTTTTGGATAGATAAGATGAAGAAAATCACCAAAGCGAGGATTGTTTAGTGATAAAATATCATCTATATAACGGAAGCTGTATAACTAAAGAAAAGTAATCAAATATACAGAAAACGAAACTCAAGTAGGTAATAATGGTCACATGTGTACATGGAAGAGAGATGGAGAGTTACATGGTCATGATGGTTATGCGATACTTTCATAAGAGTTTATACTACAGTGTAGTCATAAACATCAATTCATATGGTTAGAATACATGGGCTAAATATACTAATGGGAAAGAAAAATTAACTGTGCGATGGTAAGAATGCAATATTTCTTTAATTACACTGAGTATTGTTACGATATATTGCATAATGTTTTCTGAACAAATATATAACAATATTGACTTTGTTTCTAGATTTATGTGATTTTTTTTTTTTTTTTTGGATATTCGAAAGATCTCCGTATTTTCACCCTTTTTTTCTAAGTGTCAAGGTCAAATGTTTCCGACATTTTGTTTCAGTGGAAACGGCTTGTTTTAATCTTTAACAAGTCAGCAAACAATTTTCCTCATGGAGAACATCTTGACTGACCAACAAGAGTGTTGAAAAAAGGTCCAAATTGGCCCAATTCGAGCGTTGGCTCCCGAACATGGAAAAACGACGTCAGCAAACTTTTTTTGTTGCATGTCGACAAGAAACAGTCCTAATGGGCACAATTTGACCACTTTTGAAACCACAACAAATCGGATATCCGGTCATAAACACATCAAGTGAACAACCCAATAATTCGGCTTGCTGACATGCGCAGGAGGTTTCAGGCATCCAAGATTACTTCAAGAATGGTCCCGGTTTTGGGACCATACAACTTAAATTGTTTTCAACCCGCATCTGGGAAAACAAGCGATCAGCAAAATGAACCAATATTTGTCCTGAAACAAGGTCAACATTTGACCTTAAAAGACAACTAGGACTAAACACGAGTTTCAAGCACTTTGCCTGACAATTGTACAGCCAAATGCAAGTGTGCCGAATGTTTCTGTTGAATTTTTATGAAGTGCAGATTAAGAGCATTGAAAAGGCGGAAACTTTAATCGATTGAACCCTTTTATTGCTTTACAGGAAGTGGGTTTACACTTTCCTGCAACCCTTGAAAAGACGTCTCGTTTGTTTCCCTGAACATTAACTTCATTCGTTGGTCAATGAATCGCCAAACACATCTATAAATTAAAACTGCTTGTAATACTGGCTCCTGATATTGTTAATTCAATTTTTGGCAATAAGTGTTGTGATTGGTTAATTCAACGTCATTTCTGCGATAAAGTTCATGGTGGTCATTTCATTGACGAGAAGATGCTCCTAAGTTTTAATATCATCGATTTTGGTTTAATATAATATTCTTTTTTTAAATTTTATGGCATTTGGGTCAGTGCACAGTTTCTTTTTCCATTAGTATATTTTGCTCTTCGTTTTTTACCGACCCGCGCGAGCGCGGCTTACTCTTAGTTCTTGATAAAAATTATGTATCGTTTCTTTTGTTGAGTAGTACATATTACTGATTATTCGGATTTCGTTTTGGTTTTATGCCTTATAAACATTTTTTGAAATTATGGATTTCCTTTGTTTGGATTCTAGTGCTGCTGATGAGGAATTAATTTCCGAAATGGCCATACAGGTCATTAAAATTATTGCAGTTGGAGTCAACGTATGTGTTATGGTCTTATGTGCATTTATTCCATATCCTTTCGTAAAGTATATCATACCGCACGGTTTCGGTCTAAATTTAACGAAGTTCCGTCATGACTTAGAAACATTTTTACCTATTACTTTTCATAAGCTAAAATTTATCTTTTACGGTTTACGAGTTTTTGCGACAACAAGGTTTTGGGATCCGGGGTAGATAACTCCAACTAAAAATATATCAGTTTCACAGGTTCAGTGGTTTCGTCCCCTCACGTAGCCATTTGAAGTCCGCATAGTACCAAAAAGTAATGTCCTGAATTTTTTTTCGGTACTGAGGGGGTTTTAAGAAAAATAATCAGAAGAAATACAATATGGTCTTTCACAGTCAGTGGTGAAAGATCTTAAAAAGTTTAAATTACGACACTTTGATCACACTAGCTTAAGCTTATTGCAATGACAATGAAAAAAGGCAAAAACAAACAAATACATTAATGAAATCTTTAGGGACTTTGTAGAAGAAAGTCCAAGCCGCAATGTAAAAAAATAAAGTAAAGCCTTGGGATTACTTACAAATGTTCCTGTTGTCCCTTTTATTATACCACCGCTTTAGCGGTAGGTATATAGTGATCATGATGTCCGTTCGTTCACCCGTTGTTTGTCCGTCCGTTCGTTAATCCGTCCACCCTATGGTACACACTTTGAGGCGACAACTCCTCCTAGACCACTTGGTGAAATTCAATGCAACTTTCAAGTGATTGTTGAATACACATTACCATCCATTTAAAATTTTGATTTGATCTTTTGGGAGGAGCGGGGGTACAGTTTTTCTTTTTTTTTTAATTATATTTTTTACTATTAGCTACTACATGAATGGATTAACGGTAAATATTTGACTATATATGATACCTATACTCATATGCAATATATCTGGGATTGTGCTCGGAAATTGTGGAAACTAAAACAACACCAAAAAGAACTGAAAACCTTTATACATGCAAAAACCCGAGAGTCGGGTCATTTTAGGTAGTTCATTATATTTTTTCACAGTTTGCAGATAGCAAGATCCTTAACCAGACAGAGGTATGGGTTTGTGTTTGGAGCGAATATGTTTATGGCTCTAGTTGTGGAGACATTAATAACTGTTGTTGTTGTCGACAAAGTTGGACTTAATGTTGATGTTCAAACACAGGTAAAATATGCTAAATTAACAAAGACGAATATTTTGAAATTGTTCTATTATAATGTTTTGGAAGAAACAATTCTTGAGTATGTTTGTATACAATTTATCACTCTTATTTATTGTCTTTTTTGTTCTGTAGGCGTGCATTTGCTTAATTGACAACAGTATTTTTTGAAAAATAATTGCAAAATTTTAATATATTTCCTATATTTGGAACAGATATTTTATCATTATTCAGTAAAAAAATGTATAACTGAATAAAAGTTCCGTTTAAGTTTAGGGAAAAAGACAAAATGAAGTTTCAAACTTTTCTTTTATTTTCAGTAGAGGCAACTCATATCAAGCTAAATATGACACAGGAAAAAGTCGAAATAAAACACAACAATGTAAATATAAAGATTAAGAGTACATTTAAATGACTTTTTTTCATTGGTGCTTTGGTGCAGGGGACAGGGATCAAAATATAGATTAAAAAAACGGTATTCTGGCTGACTCCAATATTTTTTTTACAAATAACTAATTCCAGGAAAACAGTCCTGGATATAAAAAATGACAAATTATTTAATCGAGTGTCTTAACTCCTTAACTGTTATGATCAAAGTAATGTTCTCGTAATTGATCTCGTTGTGAAATAGGATTTGAACTATCACCTGTAATTTACTTGTAGTATCAAATAGACGAACTCCTGAAGAAAACCAGATCATGGGTTCTTGAAGGGAATATTACTTCATTATAAATAACATTCACGTGTTAAGGTAATAGTTTAGGTTAAACAATTAATACATTGCTTTCTGTCCATTATTTGCCGTTTGTTCGATATTTTCGCGTTTAGTCCGCCGGTTTTTGACCGACTCGTATTTCGTACGACAGTCTCGCTATTTCGCTGTCGCGTACTTAACACCCGTCATACGGTCCGGTGTTTATCAGTTCATTAATAGATTTTGGAGCTACTCAAACATTTCTCTGCGAAATAGAAATATAAATTATATTGAAGACTGCAACTTAAATATGATTCCAGTTGCAAGTACAGTGGTCGAACTATACCTTACTTTATACGTTTTACAGTATTTTTGCTCTGCTGACAAAAATGCTGCAAAAATACGTAGGACAATAACGAAAAAGTAGAAGTGGGAAATTTGTTGCTTAGAAACGGGAAGTTCACTATTTCAAAATTGTCTTAATGTTTTGACTCAAAAACCTAATGAAATTTACTGCTTTTTATGCAACTTAAGTATTTTTCGTACTTCAAAATTGTAATGTAGGTAAATCTGGTCAAGCTGGTCATTTTTATTCATATCAGAGTTTTGATATTTGTAAGAGTTTACGATTGTCCTCAAAACAGCAATGTACCCCTTTGTCATTTTTTAGTTGAGGCTTTAATGCTTTTTATTTCCTCTGACTCTTCAGATGCATTTTTGAAACTAATTATCCTTGAAATTTTCAGACCATTTTGTTTAAAGTTGGCTTGGTGGCTTCAAAGATGAATATTAAACGTTTGTGATAAACGGGATACGCACACCGACATAAGGTTTTTGTTGGTCAGGTGAGCTAATACGAAACCCCAATTTAACCCTTTTGTGGCTCCTTTTTCTGCAACGTGTGTACTCTTTGGTCCTGTTCTTTATTCAAAATGGCTTCATTGATTTATTTGTTTCTTTGGCCACATTTTAGGAAACTAACAGAAATGCATCAATATCTGACCAATAAGTATTTTTCCCCTTTGACCTCCGTTTTAGCTTTAATTTCTCAAAAACGATAATCACTACCTCAAATTCATCGACATTCTCCAGCTGGAATAATATTAAATACATCCCGTGTCAATGGATAAATAATAACGGTGTGAAACCACCCTTTTCTAATATAGGTTGGACAAAAAAAAATTAAAACCACAGCTTACGCATGTGTTAGGGATACTACAATTTGATAATGATTCGTCATATCAAAATTAAGAATTTTTGTCCAAAATCTTAAGAAAATCTCCCTCTTCGTTACTCTGTCCGAAGCTGATTTTGGCTTTTCGTTTGATCTTTTTGGTTATATTTGCTCAATCAGATTTTTCAATCTTTTTGTTTATGGTCTTCCAAATTGTTTTGATTTTATTTGCACTGAAGAGCCATCGAAATGGCCATATTCAGAAAGTAAATTGACAGTAACTTCGGTATATAGTTATTTATAACCAATGTTCTGCTCTCCTCAGACTTCAACGCTTACGACGACTATATGCGTTACTAGGTACAGTCATCAACAATTTTCTTAAGTGTGGTTTCAAACGGGAGAAATACATGTAGCACATACAAACTTTATTTTAAGATAAAGAAGGCAGAAATGGGTCGAGCATTTTGACATCACAATGTGCATATTTTACGAAAGGATATGGAGTAAATGAACATGAGACCATAACACATATGTAAACTCCAACTGCAATAATTTTAATGAGCTGTATGGCCATTTCGGAAATTAATTCCTCATCAGCAGCACTAGAACCTTAACAAGGGAAATCCATAATTTCAAAAATATTTTAAATGCATAAAACCAAACGAAATCCGAATGATCAGTAATATCAAATATATCTAAGGACAAAACTACGATGGAGGGAGTTAATCCTAAGGTTTTAGAATTTAAATAAATTTAGATAATAGTAATTGAACAAAGTGTACACATGAGATATTATCTCATGTACGAGTACACCATATCTCAGAAAAATAAAGAGCATAACTACACATTGTGTTCTATAATACTATTAAGTTTGAGTGAAATTTGAAGAAAGCTGTAAGAGAAGAGGTGTCTTTGAGTTTTTTGTGATACATGGACAGACGACCATATGTCTCGCATTTGAAAGAGGGGAAGACATTCCGGTGTTAAATTTTAGGAGATGATGACTTCAAGATAAAGAACAACAATATAAGCGTTGTTCCTTTGTTTTGTTTTACCATTAGCAATGAAATGGTACAAAGTGATTGCTTATTAGACAAAGACTTTACAAATACATGGTAAACACAAGGAATGGAACACGCTTTTATCTCCCTGATGCAAAGCTCTGTCCTTAGCTGATTTTTGCTTTACATTTAGATCGTATTGGGTATTTGTTCTCCATCAGTTTTCCGACATCTTTGAATTTATGGTTTTCCAAACGTTTAGATTTTATCTGCACTGAAGAGACAGAAGTTGTCGAAATGCGCATATGCAGAAAATAAATTCACAGTAACTTCAGTATTTAGTTATTTTTACCACTGGGTCGATGCATCTGCTGGTGGACTGTAAGTCCCCGAGGGTATTCACCAGCCCAGTAGTCACTACTTCTAACCAGAAAGCCGATTCCATTTGGAACCTTGCAATATCTAAATTTTTGTA
Source organism: Modiolus philippinarum (assembly GCA_002080025.1). Taxonomy (NCBI): domain Eukaryota; kingdom Metazoa; phylum Mollusca; class Bivalvia; order Mytilida; family Modiolidae; genus Modiolus; species Modiolus philippinarum. The sequence goes on from MJUU01021720.1 coordinate 40,272, forward strand.
AATTTTATTTAAAACTAAGGAGTATCACCCTCATGCAAAGCTCTGTCCTAAGCTGATTTTGGCTTTACATTTAGATCGTATTGGGTATTTGTTTTCTATCAGTTTTTGAACATCTATGAATTTATGGTTTTCCAAACGTTTAGATTTTATCTGCACTGAAGAGACAGAAGTTGTCAAAATGCGCATATGCAGAAAATAATTAACAGTAACTTCGATATTCAGTTATTTTATCCATTTGCTACTAAACTTCATAAGATTGTTGAACAAAATGCTCCGATATGCATACTGTTTCAAAAGAATGCCAGTAAAAAGCCAATATTTTGAGACGGCGAAAAAAATGCGGTCGTTTGATAATATGGCACATGCAAATTAGAGCATAATTGTGGTTCTTAGTGGACGGATCATTATCATATTTTAGTTTGATGTTCATTGGTACATGCGTAAACAGACGTTCTTGTCCCATTGATTTGCGAAAAGGAGGGTCAATGAGGTGTTTTCACATATTCAACTTTAAAATCTTAATATTTATCATATCAAGTGTGTGCGTGTATGTTTGGAAAACATTTAAGCGAAACAGGTGGACAGTTCAGCGACAAAAGGGACGCTTTAGCAAAAAAAAGTTGAATTTTTAGCTAAACCTGCAAAGGATATTGAAGCGATTCTTGAAAACCTAAATGGACATTTTAGCGAAAGATGTTTCATATTCAAATCTTCGGAAGCGTATAAGGAACACTCATAAAAAATTATCACGCCGTAGCAAGTTACTGTCTCGGCGCAGTGAGTTATCATCTCGCCACGGCGAGTTTCAAAAAAAATCACAAAAATAGATTTTCTCGCCGCGCCGAGTAATTATCTAGAATATTACCAAGAGTTTTATTGCGCCAATGTGTTGATTTCGCAGAATTGTAGCTTATTAGCTTTCCAGACTTACTTTCCATCATGTGGCATCTGTCGTCCGTCGCTTACATTTTTAAACACATTTTTCCCCTAAATCTATCGAGGCATTGGTACCAAACTTGGGTTGAATCACAACTAGCATGAACAAATAAAGGGATATGGAGTAAATGTACATGGGACAAAATTCCTATAAAAACATGGTAAGATTTATCAAACGGAACAGCGCTTTTATTGTTGTTCTTCATCTTGAAGTCGCCATCTTAAACAAAGAGCAAACATTCTTACCTCATAGGAAGTTCAAGATGGCTCCTAGCAGCGGTTTAAGCGGAATTCACTTGCTAAATGTTGAACAACGCTACATCCATCCCCGATTTTACATTTTTTTTTGTTATGGGTCGTCAACAAGAATTTCGATATTTTTTTTAATATTTCACATACCAGGTTAAGACGTAAGTCAAGTACGTGTAGTTTAAATGCTGATCTCTTCCATGTTAACTTATTAAAAATCCTTGCTGCTTTTGTGGACATTTGTTAGAGGCGCAATACATTTTTTTCTCGAATGCCCACTTCACATAGGTCCTCGTGTTGCACTTAACAAAATAAAATTTCATTGACAATGCAGTATTGAAATATTGCTTTTTTGCAGCGATTTATTGAATGAAGCAGAAGTATATTCACAAAAACACGATGATTTAATTAACTGATCACATTTTTGAACTTTAATGTTGTTTATAATTTTTTGTATATTTACTTGTTGTTATATTCTGACGTTTTCATATTCGTTTTGTATTTAGTGTATCACTGTTTTATCGGGAAATGACTTGTAAATTGTGAATGAAAACTTGTAATTTTATAACAATAAATATGTTTAGAATAAGTAAAACTAAACTAGTTCTCAAAATTATGTTCGATAATACGGTGCACCAGTCAACATGGCTTATACAATTGCCATAAATAGAACATACGCCGCGAATTGCATATAATCAGAAGCTAAATTTTTAAAATGCTGATTTGTTTCGTCTTGAATTTAAACACTATAGGAATCAGAAGATTAAGCTTAAAAAAGGTTTTTACATGTTAATTTCCACCGACCATAAATCTCTAAAGTAATCTTGTGTAAAAATCTTGTATTATCCTTAATCTATCTAAATAACTTTTAAGACACATGTACTTCAATAGAAAACTAAATGAAGTTTAAATTTGAAAAACAAATACCTTTGGCATGTCAAGATCTTCCTTGCCTGCAATTTTGAACTAAATTTGAAGATGATATTTGAATTATGGTCTTTTTTCATCAAAATGGAGGGTTTTTATTTACCTGGTGACGTCACTGGAATTGAGAATAATGCATGAAACTTTGGAATTAGGGTTATGACATTATTGAAAGTATAATTTTTTTTTTTTCAAAATTGAAATATCTGGTAAATAAAATATTAATTGCACATTATATTAACATGCGAGGTAAGGTAAAATCCATTTGTTTTCAACCACTTAAATCACGTGACTAGACAATAATAAATAACCTGATTGCTTTATCATAATTGATGACGCTATTAAAACCCTTTTATATTCCTCGTAAACTACTCAGACATCTTTTGAGAAACGTCTTGACAGATTTGAATCAAACTTTTCCACAATGGTTCTTAAATGATCCTGTTGAAAATTCGAGCCCTCGGGATCCAATTCAAGATAGCTGCAAATTGGGAACAAGAAGTGTTAACAAAGGACATAAAATGGTTATAGGTCTAATGTTTTACTGCTGTCTATCTGCGTCCTCCGCAAATCGTGAAGTTGTATGCAATCTGCGCTTGAAGAGCGTAAACTTCAACAGAATCATCAATTTCTGTCTGGTTGCAGATTACTTTTGGCGAAGATAGATCTAGATAATCTTCACAGAATTTTATATATTATTCAGGTAGATTCCCTGGGTGGGTGTTTAGTTATATTTCCTGAGGCGAAGCCGAAAGAAATTTCATAAAAACACAGGGTAAGTCACGCTATATATTCCGTCTGTAACCTGAATTATATTTATATTCCAGTGAACAGGCCTTGGAGGTGAAATCTGTCATGATAACTTATGTTCCTAGCTATATTCAGAATAAATGTTTTAATTAAATTGTTGTCTTGATTTTACACTATATTTGCAACGGCGGAATCATAAAAAGTCAATAAATAAACAAATTCACCTACTGGAGTGATATTCATTTCGTGACGTAATATTGTGTTAAACTATAAAATGAAACAATCATGGTCTTTTGCATTGATGAATACGCCTTTTTTTTTACCTGGAAACCCAGATGTTCACCTCGACCGATGTTCTCGGTAAATATTGGTTTTCAATAAAACAGCGTGTCCACCTCTGTAAAATGCCATAATTGTATAAAATTTGTGTTATTGTGTTTTTTGTGTCTTGTAATTTTTCACCGGCTATTATTATCCGGAATTATTCCATTCAAGCTGATAAATAGAGAAAATCAAATGTATTATAAAACAAAGAGATTGTCTTAAAACTCACCGTGCTGTCTTCTTTTTAAATAAATCAGTGCATTGTATTATATATGACAGGGAACTGTAGGGAATACAAACCGAATCTTTTAAAAGGTTTTTTGTGCATTTCATGGCTATGTTTTTGTCTGTTCTTTTGTCACAAGCTATGTTACTGCTACCCGCTGAACTACAAATTAATTTAAAAAAAAATTAAAATCTCATATTTTGTAACATGTGAATGTCGATCTTTATTGTCTTTTTCCTTGGTACTGGATTTGGCTTACTATTTCGATGTTTTTGGTAATGAGTACTTTTTTTTACTACTTTTGGGTTATGACTTTCCATATTATTTGATTCTAATGCTGCTGATGAGAGGTTACTCCTTGAATCACGAGTACAACAAAACTGTTGAAATAAGGAAAGTGCGCTGTTCACATAAATTTTCACGTCGCTTCAACCTTATATAATTTGCCTTATGTTATCGACTTTGCTAAGCTATATTTACTAACTATTTACAACCATGAAAATTAAGCTTTACTTCCATTTAATTTGGTTCTCTGATGTTAAACCCAGGTGGGCTAGCCTCTAGATAATAATTCGCCACAGTAAAATAGTAACTCGCCGCGGTGAGAGAATCTTTTTTTACTCGCCGCGGCGAGATAGTAACTTGCCACGGTGGGATAACCGTTTCTGGTAACTTGCCGTGGCGAGATAGTAAATAAATGAATAAACAAATAAATAAAATCTTTATTTAGAGAGAGAGTAAAATATTTGGATTGAACCAATTTTCAATAAGGCTCTCCTAATAACATACAGAAATATATATATATATATATATAGAATACCGAAGGAACAAAGGGGTGAAATTCACAAAAATCGAAGTCCAAAGACAGGGCAAAAACGAGAACACAGAAAACAATGACGTTGGACACAAAAACAATGACGCCAGACAGACACAAAGCACAGAACCAGACACCACAACATTCAGAACAAAGGCACTCACAGTGTGAACTCCAGTAAAACTGAGAGTGACATCAGGTGCTCCGGAAGGGTAAGCATGTCCTGCTCTGTTAACAGCACCCGTCACACTGTGAATGATTCAATCCCGGAAAATGTCAAAGTCGGTAGTCAAATCCGGGAAGACGCGAATCCAGCTGAAAGTGTCCACTTTCATTTGGGATACTGACACGTCATATCTTTCAATGATGCTATGGTGACGGCCTTGAATTTCTTGAGGGATTAAATTAACAAAGGTTCAACAAATCCCTGACTAAGCAGCTTTTGGGACAGTGTTTTTGCTCTGTTCAAAAAATCACTGTACAAACTACAAGCTGGACAGTAACGAATCAACTGTGAAATGTACACTCCATAGGCTGGAGAGGTAGGTATATTGCTGCTAAGAAAGGGAACGTTCACAATGGGGAAATTAAAATCATCACGCTTGTCATATAGCTTAGATTTCAAAGGTCCATCTTCGTCAATATACAATAATAATAATAATAAATACTGATTATTATAATTAATAAATAATATAATGTTTTTGTAACTGACCGTGGCGCGATAATAACTCGCCGTGGCGAGATAATTTTTTTATACTTGTCCCTAATACGCTTCCGTACAAAGCAACATGTATAATTCAGACTGACAAATAAACATGAACAAATATTGTTCTTGAATCTAAGTTTCCTGTCTAATCTATAATAAGACAGAAAACTAAGATTCAAGAACAATTTTTGTAAGTAAATATTACTTAGTACACCAGATAATATTGGCATATATATGTTACAGGCATTTTCTGAAATTAGGCATTTTGTAAAAGTAGTTGGTCATTTTATGTAATGCCTAAAAATTAGCAGTCATTTTACATTTCACTTGATTTTAAGATATTGGCTTAACTCTTTAGGTAATTTCTAAGCACATGTTGTATCTACATTTATCAATAAAAAACCATAAGAATCTTAGTTTTGATGCCATTCTAGTGATTTTTCATACAATTCCACAAATCCAAGCCAAGTAATGATCTGAGTTGCCTCGTGTCCATTTTATAAGTAGAAATCATAGGTACAGCAGAACAATAATTTACAAGTTATAGCTATTTAAAAAAAATATATTGAAACAGCACAGAAAGTGTAATAAAGAAAAGGAAATAAATACCATTGTAGAAAAAAAGAAACCTGGTAAAATGGAGACTTGACTACTAGCTATTACAATCAAAGATATGCAATTGTTTTAATTATTATTCAACATCATACCTTATCATACCAAAGAGGCGTATATTTTGCTGTCTGTCTGTCTGACGGTACTAACATACGTTTTTGTGAACTACTATACTCACTATCGGTCAAGTGCGAATCGATTAGATCGTTATTTTAGTCTAAACAAAAAATTTGATAGGGCTTAAAAATAATACTGCTTACATAACAATTTTGAAGACATGTTATTTTGTTGTGTCTGAATTCCGAAGTTTAGAAATATTCCATAGTTTCCAGGAATCTAACTCCAGAAACACTTGGACCTCTAAACCCGAAATCGAGTTTGTCCTCAGTTTTGAGTAACACAACCTAAGTTGAACCTACTAACCAAGTCTGAAAATTGTTCATCATGGACCCGCATGGACCTGCATGGACCTCTGGGCCACAAATTGAACTTGACCAGTTTCAGTTTAATGTGTTCTGAACAACTGGCGTCTGCAATTACATGTGAGGGTGTGTATAGAAATATGATTAAGGTGCTTCTGCTCAGACATGTTCAGTTGGATAAACCTTGCATTAAATTTATTCATAACACTATTACAGATGTGCCTAACGTTCCAGAATTTTGAAATTTGACGTCAATACAAAAACAAACAAAAAAAAAACAAAAGAGGAAGTTCCAAGTTATATGTGTCCTTCAAGTTTGTCTACCTGGTATTTATTTAGAAAAATGTTGAATACTTTCAATATTTTGGAAGATCAAATTTATTTTCAGGTATTTTGTAAAAAAGCGTGATGATTTTTTCAGGCATTTTGTAAATTGCCTAGGGAATTTAGTCATTTCATAAAATGCCCAAAACAGCTAGGCATTATACAAATTTCCTAAATATTTCAGTCATTCTATAAATTGATAACATATATAAACCCAAATCTATAATATCATTAAATGATTATGATTTGATAATATTTGTTTGTTTGTGATTATTGACCTCCAGCTCTTAGACTTATCAACAAGAATATTTAATTAATTATAAACAACTAGGACTATGACACACCGATATAGATTTTTTTTTATATTTGTACTTTTGTTTTTTTTTTTTGTGTTGATTAAAATATAGAAGTGTACCTGCTCAATAAAATATAGTATTAAATGAATGATAATTCTTTCTCTTCTGATTGGATAAAAGTATACATTACTTGTAGTGAGAAAACGTTATGATCACCGCTAAATTATGCACGCGAGGTAGACATACCATTTATCACTGGTGTGACACCTAAATATAGATCAAGGGAAACCCGACGTCCCATGCAAGTAATGTCACACTTCAGCGCGTACCCATATACAGTAACATTTTCCTAAAGTACAAACAATGTCAAGACTAAGTATCAAAAGAAGGAAATGCAAAAACTGTATATCTTTTGGAGCAAACAATTATTCATATAATATAACAATTGATTACTTGATTTCGGTTAAAAACACAATTTAACAACCCGCGAGATCTGATATTCACCTCGGCCGTAACCGGCCTCGGTAATTATCCAATCTCTTGGGTTCTTAAATTGTGATATTAACCTCACCAAAAGTCATTATATACAATTATGGCACTTCCACGAGATTAATATGGGGTTTAACGGAGCAATAAAGTAATATTGAACGAGGGTTTATCCCGAGTTCAATATTATCTTTTGCGCTCCGTTAAACCCCATATTGATCAAGTATAGAAGTGCCATAATTGTTTTATTATATTTGATTGACATGGCTTAAGTCACTGGTGACAAACGTCAGGGGTGTGGTATATCTAGTGTGGGTGTAAAAGAGGTGTGGCCTGGAAATGTCAATCAAAGCAAGTGTGCAATATGATGATTTATCATGATCAACTGTGCGATATGATGTTTTATTGGGCAGGAATGTTTCTTTACTTTATACAGAGAAATAAAAGTACAAATATAATAAATTGTATAATAGTGCACAGTTGATCATGAAAAATTATCATATTGCACACTTGCTTTGATTGATGTTTCCAGGCCACACCACTTACACAGTATATATATATTTATATCCTTCCTTTGATTGTTATCATTTACTTAGCCATGTGTATCAAATACAATAAAACAATTATGGAACTTCAATATTCGATCAATGTCGGGTTTTACAGAGCGCAAAAGATATTATTGAACTCGGGAACACCCTCGCTCAATAATACTTTATTACTCTGTTAAACCCAATATTGATATTGAAGAAGTGTCATAATTGTATAATGAAAGAGTTTACGATATCACAATGCCTTCTCCCTCTACCTGAATACAAACCAAGCTCTTGACTATAGAGGGGTATACTAATTAAAATCATCTCTCTCATTACGCAAGGACTTGTTTAATACAATCCGATTACTTTGATCTTTTTTCTCACTAAATGCAGGTGAATTAAGAAGTTGGAAATTGCACAAGTTTATAAAAAAAAGGGGGTTAACATCAAACCAATAAACTTATGATAATGCTGAATTCCCAAAACTATGAGAAATGATCTCTTCAATTTCATTACAAAAGCTATAAATGTTTTTGGCGACGCAATCTTTGTTCGCTATGTTTTGCATATTGCACGCTCCCTGCTAACAAAAGAGGAGATCGAAAGTTTTTCAGCAGGACAATTTTTAAATATATATATCTTTAAAATGAAAACCATTTGTTAAGTAAACACTAGTTTCATAGTTTAAATAAAAGAAAATGTGTCCGTTGGACACGGGTGTCCCCACCATACAGATATATCGGCAAACAGGAGGAAGATGAGCGCTTGACTTGAAAAGGGGTGACACGGTACAACTCATCATACCAATGATTCAGACCAAATGTGTCCGTTGGACACGGGTGTTCCCACCATACAGATATATCGGCAAACAGGAAGAAGATGAGCGCTTGACTTGAAAAGGGGAGACACGGTACAACTCATCATACAAATGATTCACACCAAATATCTAATCATTCCTGCATACACAAGCTGAGAAATCTTTGACGAAAATTTCGGACGTACGTACGGACAGGGTCTGATTCAGTTGGTTTCCTACATTTTATTTTTATTTCAGTTTTCTTTGATTTTATTTCCAATGTTGCGTTTCTTTCTTTTTTGTCTTGTTGGCTACTGGTTACGCGTGTACGGGTAAGGAAGAGTTGGAATTTATATGTAGAGAGCAACTTTTGATCACCAAAAGCTACTCATTTCGATCTATATGAACCTTTTTACAGATAAAAATACAGTTTTCATAAAATTAATTTCCGCAGATGGACAACTTAAGAAATTTAGATTTATTTCAATCATATCAGTACAAGGGCTAAACAAGACACAGCTATTATAATAATTTTCAAATGTACAAGTGATGGCAAGCTGAGCAAAATAAATCAATATAACATACATATTCTCAAATCAATATAAATCAATATAATATACATATTTCTCTCCTTTCAAGATTGTGGTCATGGAGTTAGTAGTCTACCTGTATTGGGTTTTATTCGTATGTTTTTACATTTGGAAAACGGGACAGATAAAGGGGAAATTTAGGTACCAGTAAACCGGTTTAATCCTACAGCTGGCATCTGCTAGTGCCGGTACTAAGTCCAGCTGTCTCTATCGTTCTTTACGTTGTTTGTCTTTTATCTTATTCGTGTTTTTCCCTTGTAGTTCCCTGTCAGATTGTGGCATGTAATTATAATTTTCAGCCATTATAGGTGTTTCCTGTTATCCAATTTTTACATTTACAATACATAATCTAATCGAAATGAATTAATGAATGACGAACATACACAACGGCTTTTTAATTTTTGTGCCAGCTTTTTGTACTAATCGGACAAAAAGAAAAAAATGAGGAGGAAAAGCGAATAGGACAGAAAGCGACGGACTAAACACAAAAAGCAAAATTGTCGGACGAAAAGCAACGGACAAAAAGCAAATCGGACAAAAAGCGTCGGACTAAACGCAAAGAGTTTGTACAAAAAAGCAAAAATGTCGGACGAAAAGCACTGTATCAAACAAAAAGCACAATAGTTAAGCAGGACTTAAAATGTACATACGACCCAAAATGCACATAAGTGTCTTATTCCAATGGTACGTGAATTGTTCCATTATTGAAAAAAAAATTTAAGTTGCAGATAAATATGTGAACGTGGTAAGTGAAACACTTTTATCATGAATCTTTGGTTTAACATGACGTGAATTGTATAATTTGTGCTATTCCCCGCGTAACGAATCAACTATGAAACATACACTTAAGCAGGAGTATTGTTCTACAATGAATATTATTTTGATTATTCTCTTTTCACTTGTGTGCCGTTTTATCACTAAGTCTGAGATTGTTGACAATATTAATAATTCATTAATAATTCATATCTTTTTAGTTCACAGTTTATGGTGGATACTTTGGAGTTATAGGATTCTTGTTTACGTTTGTAGCAATCTACACCGTATACAAAAATAACTGTTCTTATCGTATAAACGAAATAGCGTTGTCGCAACAAGCTTAAGATTACATACTTTTGTTTGAAATGATTGTGATTTCTTTTAAAAATATTACAAAAATCTTGTTTACAGAATGTTTTCACATTGTCATAATTGTTTTGCATGTTCGTTAATGACTAAATAAAAAGATATGAAATCAAATCTTTGTCATTGCAATAAAATGATTAAAATAGCAATGACTTAAGGTGGTGCAAAACACCAAAGCATGAAAAAAAACTACAGTTTGATTTTTTTCACTAGGAGTATATTAAATCTACCTAGAATTATTAAAATCTTAAAACATTTTACGGATTGAAATTTTTAGTATCAAAAGGTCAGACATGGCATGTTTTATATGTAATATTGTAACTATGTGAGACGAGCAAAAATAGGATAAAGGGTTTTGTTAAACCTTATAATATTTTCTTTATATAAATGCATTGGGAAAAATTATCGACCTTTTGTCTGTTTTATTTCTCAAGCCAAAAACCGATCTGTTGACCAGTCAACAGTTTTCAGTCTGTTGACCACCACCGATCTGTTTGCCGCTTGCTTTATTTTGATTGGTTCAAAAACATCACGCCCATATCACACGATGTCCTGTCGTCTGCACAACCAAATTGGCGACATCAGTTGTCTTCAGATGAAATGGAGCGTATTTAACAAAACTAAAATTTTGCATCTACATAAATGTTATACAGATGGATAAAAACAAATAAAACATATTTTAAAGACTAAAACACATTGAACATGAAAAGATATAACAAAACAGTTATCCTTCGGCTTCGTGCAACAGTTCAGGGTCAAACAAAACAGCTGTTGTTTTCGGACCCAGTCAATAACTGTATATTAATACCCAAATATTCTAGTATTTCATCTTAGAAAATATTCGTTCTGTTTCAATATTTTATCTAAAAAATAGGAAATTAATTCAGATGTTTTTGGTCATTTGTTCCTATCAGATTTTACTAATTGTGGTTTATGATCTTCAAAATGCTTTGATATCACTAAGAAGTATCTCTCTGCTCTTCATTTCGAACTGTTTAGTTATTGGTTGCTTCTCAGATTTTTGGTCTATGGTCTTTTTAATGTTTTGACTTTATCATCACGATCGATGTGGCCAATTGCAGAAACTAAGTTTATAGTAATTTCTGTATTTTGTTGACTGAAAATAAAAGCCTGGAATGTTTTCTTTATACAATCCATTTGGAAATAAAAGAAAATTGGATAAAATAACTGTCTAAAATAGAATCCTGACCGGTTATTCAGCAGCTAGAAATGATGTTGTTGGATCCTGACATCTAAGAAATAACCTTTCTTAAAAAAAGTGTATCTTTAAATTTTTCTCGGTTTTTTTCTTTTTTTTTTCGCTGGCGGATCCAACCTTCGAAAAAGGGAGGGTTTTAATGGGGTTCCACTAAAAGGGAGTTGTAGTCAGTTATTTTTATAATTTTTGCACAAATTTTGAACAAGATTTTGATAATTTTTTTTTCAAGAAAAAGGGGTTCTAGTCTCCCTGAAACCCTCTCCCTCGGGATCCGAAAATGCTTGTACAGGTATTATATTGTATCATCAAAAAAATACGTCAAATCGTATCATGATTGCAAAAAAAAATTTAAGTAACAGAACAGAGAAAAATTGTAAGACCAGAAAATGGATAACAAAGACGTAATACAAGAAACAATAAAGGATTTTTATTCGCGTTTCTACTAGAAATTTCAAATCTTTCTTCCACCTATTTTTTTTTAAATTAAAGTTTGAAATGGTACATTCACCTGATTCTGTCCATAAGTCTTGTGGTAGGGGGACTTGAAGCTATATATATACACATGTAATTTATTTCAAAATTGTTATTATTTGAAAAATGAAAGCGATATATGAAAGTTATAATACTAAAGAACTCATAAATAATTATTTTACACCAATATAAAGAAATGAAAAAGTACATATCATTTGTTTTGCTCACTTACAAGGCTGAAGCCTCTGACACCCCCTCCCCAAAAGTAAAGAAAATAAGTGCTCCGCCTGGTTATAAGTGCCTCTGTCGACTTGTTATAAAAGTTTTTACAATTCACACACCCGTCGACTTCTATAGTTTGTTAGTTCCGTAAATATTTAATCCCTTTAATCCTGTGCTGATATATACCATCGTTAGATTATAACGAAAGTAAATTTTCAAATCATTCCGTCGTACGTCGTATCATTAAAATTTCATGGACTTCAAAATCCCCTAACCACAGTTTGAAATCTGGTTGTAAACGACAACGGTTAATCTTGTTATCATGAAAGCTAAAACAAAAACATTCTCTATATCAAAATTCTGAGGTTGTGAAAATATTGCATTTATCCTTAGGATGATTTGTCATAAGAAAAATAAACCTTGGTGGAGGGACCCCGATTTTGCGTTGTTGACCACTGAATATGCAAATTTCCCAGAGTGTTATTTTTTAAATGAAATTCGGTTTCCTGGTAGATTTTAATGTCTTGATTATAAATCTGGGGTTAACGTTTTATTTTCGTATGTCATTTTCAAAATGGTCTCCATTGGAAATTTTGTTATCGCGTTAGCTCGGAAACAATAAAAACTTATGGAAACATCATGCTGCAAAAATGCTCCAGTAATTGGGATCTTAATTTATTATATTTGTATGCAATGATAGTGAAGAACCATTTTTATGTTATAACCCTTGATGTGATCTACTTTTAATCGCTTACAGATACCATAGTAAAGACATATGTTGAAAGTAATCAGTGAGGAAAGACCTTCAACTTGAACACAAGGTCAGAGGTCATTAGGGTCACTGGTCAAGGTCAAAGCCAATTTATGGACGTTTTATGTCAAAAACTCTTAAACAGTAAGAATAGCTGATCAAATGTTTTGGAGAAAATGCGAGTGTTACCAATGGAATAAAAAAGATAACAGGAAACACCTACAATGGCCGAAAAACATAGCCACATGCCAGAAAGTAAATAGGAACTGCACAAGAAAAAAAAACCACAATAAAAATACAAAAGACAAATATAAACAACGATAGGAACTCGGGACAGCCGGACTTGGTACCGGCACTAGCAAAAGCCAGCGGTAGGGTTAAACCGGTTTATGGGTACCCAAACCTCCCCTTTATCTGTCCCGTTTCCCTATCGTAGAATAAACATACGAATAAAACCCATAGAGGTAGACTACTAACTCCATGACCACAATCTAGAAAAGAAAAATGGGGGGACAAAACGTAATTTTGAAAGATGGGTCAAAGAGTGCTCGCCGCTAAACTGCCGGCTAGCTCAAGGAGCCTAGTCTGCTGGTAAAACACAATGTCTACATTTTGTATATTGGGCCAAACATGATTGGACCTTTGGTTTTGGACTTTTTGAAAAGAGCAAAAACACTGTTCCAAATGCTGCTTAGTCAAGGATTTGTTCAGCCTTTGTTACTTTCATCCCTTCAGAATTTTTTTGGCTCTTGTAACGGTTTATAGTATCCAATGAGAAATACGAGGGGCATTTAAAAAGTTTTTAATATTAGCTTTGCAATTTTTAAATATTAAATTAATACAAATTTCATATCAATAAAAAGATTAAGATATTCTCTAATTAATAATATATAATTTGCACGAATTTATCTCACAATGCTCCTGCAGCTGAATAGTGTTCACATGATGGGTGAAAACAGTGAGTTAGAATGGCCGATAAAGAGAATGATTGTACTACTGAGCAAAGGGCATATTGTAAAATACGTGCGCTGTTAGGAAGTACGGCTACAGAGATCAAAGCTGATCTGGATAAAGTGTATGGAACATCTGCTCTATCATATCCGACAGTTTTACGGTGGTGTCATCGTTTTAAGTCCGGTAGAGAGTCTACAGAAGATGACCCGAGATCAGGTCGACCGCTTACCGCCTTTTCCAAAACAGACGTGGATACCATTAGAGAATTAATTGCTCAAGATGCCCGATATACTGTGGACGAGTTAGCTGCATATTCTGGAATTAATTCGTCAGCCGTTTTCACAATCTTACAGCAACAACTGAAGCTGGGGAAAGTTTGCGCGAGATGGGTACCCCATTTACTGACTGATGAGCTGAAACAGACCCGGGTAGATTGTGCCACAAAACTCTTAGAAAAGTACGAGCATTGTGATTCTCGGAGACTTAATGATATAGTAACAGGAGATGAAACATGGATTTACTTCTTTGAACCGGATTCAAAGTCTGATAACAAGGTATGGATCGGTGAAAATGACGAACGGCCTCAAGTTGCGCGGAGGAGTAAGACCATCAAGAGAGTAATGTATGCACTATTTTTTGACGCCAAAGGTGCCGTTGCTCAAATCCAGTCCCGAAAGGTTCAACAGTTACAGGAAACTTTTATGCAACAAAAGTCCTGCCGGAAGTGGTTAAACACTACAAAGCCGCCCGTCCGCGCTCTGGTACCCGAGTTATCCAGTTACTCCATGATAACGCACCGGCTCACAAGTATGCGGTCATTGCTGAATATCTTGATGAGCAGAGTATCAAAACATTGCCACACCCTCCGTACAGTCCAGACCTTGCAACTTGTGACTTTTGGCTGAATCCATTGTTAAAAGAGCGCCTCAGAGGAAGAAAGATTGAGAGCCGTTCCGCAGTTGGTAGTGCTGTTTTTCAGCGTATGAACAGTATCCCTAAAAGTGACTGTAAAGGAGCTTTTGAGAAATGGATTTCTAGACTTAAAAAGTGTGTAGAAGCTAGATGAGAGTACTTTGAAGGACTTTGAAAATAAAAATAACATTTATTTTATGAAATTATTGTTTTTGAATTGAATATTTAAAACTTTTCAAATACCCCTCGTAAGCTCCAAAGGAACATATTTCACAGCTCACCTGGTGAAATAATCTTCACTTGGAAAGTATTTCCTGCTCACCTGGAGAAAAATTCTCAAGATGGAATAAATCTCATAGATATATCAATAACATTTGCTACAATCGGAACTTATTTCACAGGATACTATTTTGGCTTGCACTATCACCATAACATCAATGAAAGATATGACGTGTTTGGGTCCCAAATTAAACGAACATTTTAAGCTAGATTTCATGTTTTTACGGAGTTGACATAACCGGTTTTTGACTAAACCCTTAATTTACTCACTGATGGTGTGAAGGGTGCCGCTAGCGAAGCAGGACATGCTCATCCTTCCGGAGCACCTGATGTGACTCCCGGTTTTCATGGGAGTTAACACTACGAGTGCCTTACTTTTTTTATATAATTTTTATTTCTTTTATTTTAGTCTTTGCATTGTGGCTGTCTCACGTCATTGTTTTGTATTTGTTTTTCTCTGTTGCCGTTTTTGCCATGTCTGTGGACCTTAGTTTTTCTATCATCACTTCCCCATTGTTCCTTCGGTATGCTTCTGTCATTGTTTTTATGTCGGCCCAGACGTAGTCGGGACGACATATTGTTCTTTGTCTGTTCCTTTATTATTTTTCGTTATTATTCTTTCTTTTCTTTCAATGTTTTTTGTCCGCCTATTTTCTCAAAGATGCCTGGACAGAATTCATTCATACTTGGCATAAAGTTTGACCACCATGAGGAAATGTGCACTGACCGAGAAAAATTTTCAAAATGGCCGCCCTTTTAAAGATGGCTGCCAAAATACGTCAAAATTTCAACTTTGTCGGATTTCAACGAAAATTGATTTCTAGGTAGATTTTGAGGCTGCAAACAAGATGAAAACATCGAATTGGCTGCCAGGGGCGACATCAGCTATTGCTTGCAATTGCAAATCTAGTTGTTATTGTTATTTTAATAGTCAACGTCAAATTAATGATTCCAATGCACCTGTCCTCGATTTACAAGATTTTCCGGATCATGATTTTGATAATTTGATAAAGAATATTGTAGATGTATTGATAACCTAAAATACATTGCACAGTAATAGCTCCCGACCAGATAAACCCAAGATTGTTGAAAGAGGCCAGTTGAATTTTGAAAAAGCCCCTTCGCAAATTATTTAATTTATCTGTACAACTTTTTAAAATTTCTTTCTAATTGGAAACGAGAAATGATACTTCGATTTTCAAACAATCGGTTTTCCAAGTGAAGTTCGAAATTATAGTCCGATTACTTTAATAAGTGTCATTAGAAAAGTTATGGAAAGGAGGTATATAGCATAAACATATTCATGCTGAATTTACACCTGCTGATTCTTCTGTAGACCAGTTGCTATGTGTTACCAGTGAATTTGGGAGAACTTTGAATGAAGGGGAGGAATAAATACATAAATTGATTTCGAAAGGTGTTAGCGGAAATTTGCTTCTTTGGTTTGAAAATTGATTGCATGGGGTAATAGCAAAATTACCGACCAAAGTTTTCAAGATCCAAAGTCAATGAAACAAAAAACAAATCAGGCGGAAACCAAAGGAACAAAATGTGTTTGTGAAACACTACATATGCCCCCAGATTCTACAACAAAATAAATGAAAATACCCAATTTAACCTTTTTTTTACCATTGTGACCTTGACCTTTGACCTAATGTTTTTGCATTTTTATGTTCCTTTTTACTAGACCTATACACTTGCCAAGTATTAAAAGTCTATCTTAGATTGTTCAAAAGTTGTTTTTACCATTAAAAACACCAAATCAAACCCTTAATTCTAAAACAGATGAAGCCCCTTTCGGCCTTTTGTTTATTGAAATGGTTATAGTTGTTAAATGTATCTGTTTAAACCTGCTATATCAAACCTACAGAAAAACACTGCATCAAGATCTGACAAAAAAATGAAAATTTATTTGTCCCCTTTTAGGCCTCTTGTTTCGCAAAAACAGTAAATTTACCTCAAATCTGTCAGCATACTGCAGTTGCGCAATTTAATTAGCAATAACATAAAACAATTCCCATCTCAATAGGTTAAATAATAAGGATTCTGCAGTCAAATATGTGAAAACAATAAATTTCCCCCCTTTGTAACCTCTGTGACCTTAGCCTTTGATCTGACGTAATTTTTTCTTTTCTTTTTTTTTGCATATTTATGATTCTCTTGACTAGACCTATACACTTGCTAAATATGAAAAGTTTATCTTATATAGATCAAAAGTTGTAGCCAAGGTTAGAGTTTCGGACGAACAGACACACAGACAACACAAAAACAATATGGCCCCCGATCCTCGATCTGGGGGCATAAAATTTGTCGACCGCAATGTTTAGGACTTGATATAGGTATTTCAAAGATAAAAGATGAATGAAACCGGTTTATATCTCGCCAACGCCCCATATACATTGCGAAAATGTCCGGTAGCAATTGCATTTGAAAAGTAAAAATGAGCTTGTGAAAAATCTGTTTGATGGCGGATTGTTAAGAGTCATTTTCTAACCCTTGGACAAAACCAATGAAATCCATGGTACTTGTTACTTCTCTTACCTTCAAACAAGACCAAGCTGAAAGTTTGAAAAAACATATATTTATTTCTTTGTACAGATGTCATAACGGTAAGACATCATAGACAAAACTTAAAACAACATTGTGTTATAAAGACAACACAGAGATAACAAGTGTGGATAGTATTGCACGGCAATACTAAGTCCTCTTTCGCTAGAACAATGCTCCGCTACACCAGCAAAAATAGTGAAAGAACAGTTTTCCGAGTCACAAGCCAATAACAAAATAAAAATCAATGAACTGGAACCACACTGGATCTTGACTCTGTAACTTATTGAGGTAGACTAACATGCCAAATGTACAATCAACACCTGCTATGAAAGAAGTGTGGAAAAAATGATATTTTTCTCAAATTTTCAAAGTCCAAGGCCCACAACTCTGTAAAAAATATTGGACAAATTGCGGACTTAACCTGTAACTTATAGAGATAGACTCACAAGGTAAATATTAGCTTAATACCTGCAATGATTCAGAAAAAAAGTGCGGAAAACTTATAATTTACCAAATTTCGTGTAAAAGGCCCATAACTCTGTCAAAAATCGAAATAGTATATCATAATAGAAAACAACGTGTAGTTAATAATAACAATGCTGAATGGTTAAATATCAAGACAGCAGGTGTATCGCAGGCATATGTTTTTGGCCTCTACTGTTTACTGTTTATTATATTTTGAATTATATGTACTCTTTTAAATATTATCGGAAAATTCAAACATACACTGAATAGGAGAACCCAATAGCAAATGTATTTTTTGTAAATCAGACCTTTATTAGAATATCCCGATGTAATTTGAGACAATTCAATTAAAATTCTAATTCCTAAGATAGAAGTCCTGATAAAGGCGACGAGAATCATCACTGATGTCAAAAGATTGGCTTCTATTCAGAATTTGTATACGCAAACAGGGTGGAAAAATTAAGGGAAATACCTGAATCTAACAAAATAATCTATTTTTATAGATTGTTAATGATATTACCCCGGCATATTTAAGCACAACCTCCCGAAAAGGAATAATAAAATACAAGCAATTCTTTAGCATTTCAACCAATATTTTCAAATTATGTCCCACCCTCCTCTTTACAAATAGAATTCACTTCCTGATATTGTCAGAAATATGTCGTCAGTAAACCATCTTAAGACTTACGTTTTAAATAGAATCGTTTGAAAAGATCCATACTGTGACATTTTTTTTAAATTAGGTGATGTTTTAGTTTTCATTGAGCCTCATAGCTGACTAATTAAGAATCATGGACCTCACAGCCTCAATTTACTCCAAAAAAATCAAGTCTGAAGCCTGCTTTGTGAAAAACGATTCAGAATCACAGAAAAATATAAAGAGGAACCGAGGAACTAGTTATTAAAACATTAGAGTTTTTGATCGACAATATATTTGTCCACTTTGGAGCTTCCGCTGTATATAAATGATATTTTTCCGCTAAATAACCCTCGCTTTGGTGACTTTTTTCATCTTATTTACCCAAAAGAGCTCAAAATTATAAAAAAAAATAAAAAGTTTGTCTTTCTTTACCGGATTTGACTTTACTACCAGAGTTGACATGCTCAACACGGCAAGTAAGAAGCAGGAGGTGATAACTTACTCATGGTTTTTACTGGTCCGTGTTGTACATCTGTATTACAAAAGCAGGAAAATAGCAAACACCTACAATGGCCAGGATGTTTTCTTTCCAGTCCCGTTCTCATAGTTGTTCTTGTTTCTTGGCGTCTCTGATGTTGCCGTTGTCCCTTAGTTGTTCGTTTTTTTTTTTTTTTTTGTTTTTTTTTTTGACTGACTATTTTGTCCCAACTTCCTTTGAGCAGTCAGAAAAGAGCAAAAAAGGGCTCAAGGGCAAACATGTTGTGAGTAATATGTTATATTGACCCTCTCCCCCACCGAATATTTTTTTCGTTCCTCAAAAAATATTCGGTAGTGGAGAGGGTCAATATAACATATTACTATTGTGTTTAAAAAAAAACAGCCGGAGGTGTTAAAAAGTTACACAGAAAAAGTGAGAAAAAAATTTAACAGCCGGGAGTACACCGAATGAAAAATTCTAGTGCGTGTCTAACACAATAAAAAAATTAAAACTGAGTCATCTGTAATTCTTGACTAAAGAAAGAACATATATTTTTTCACCTTTTAAATCTTTTATTTTATAAGTAACAGGTTTTGTATTTAAAACTTTTTCAATTATAAATATTTCTCTTCTCCATCGAGTTGTATAACCCTTTTCAAATTGACTTTTCTTTTTTGTTATTCTTACTCTATCTCCTACTTTAAATTTAGGTCTTTTAATTTTTTCTTCTTTTTCTGGGTATAAATTTTTATAAACTCTTAACTCATTTTTGGATTTACTCGCTTCAACTGGTGTCATTTTAATTGAAGAATGCAACGTATTATTATAGTTTTTAACCAATTTATTTAATACATCATAATATTTAAATGTTCCAGAGGCAGTAAAATATCTATACATATGTTGTTTCATTGTTCCTATCCACCTTTCTACTACGCTAGATATTTCTTCGTTTTCGGTTGAATATAATTTTATGTTATTTTCTTTTAACAATTCTTTTACCTGTCGATTATAAAATTCAGAGCCTTTATCTGACCAAATGTACATTGGTTTTATTTCTTTAAATAATGTTTTAAATGCTTCACTTACCGTCACACCCGTTTTATTTTTCAATGGAATTAACCAACCATATTTACTAAATACATCTATAACCGCCAATAAATATTTATAGTGTTTATTTTGTTTTGAGTATTTTTGCATATCTACTAAATCAACTGCCCATGTCTGATCAACAGAATGAACATAAACACGTCTTTGAGGAAAAACGTTTACAACCCTGCGATGTAATTCATCTGCTAATTGATTTGTTAGATTTGTGAACAGCATTTTTAAATAATAAAAAATATTTTCTTAAAAAATGACAGAAGGAAAAATCTGTACAAAATGTAAAGAATATAAACTATTAATTGAGTATCATAAAAATAATTTTAAACCATTAGGTGTAAACTCACATTGTATACAATGTAGAAAACAATTAAAAAAATACATTATCAAAATAATAAAGAAAAATATAAACAATCTTATCAAGAATTTATGGAAAGAAATCCAAATTATCAAAGTAATTATTATTTTAGAAATAAAATTTAATAATTAAAAATCTTTCTCTAAAAACGGCTCCTAAAAATAAAAATTATGTTATAGAGCTTATCAACAAAAGTGGTGTTAATATAGATAATTATTTTAAAAAGATTAAACCAGATGTTAAAAGATTAGTTTTATCATTTCCTAATGTGAAATTTAATCTTATTGTAAAAACTATCTATTCAAAACCTATAGCTATAGACGCTGAAAAAATAGAAAGACATTATAATAGTGGATTCATAAGACTTAACGCACAAAATGAATTTAATAAAATATATAATTCTATTATAAAAAATTATAAAGTATGGGAAGAAGAACATCAGGGAAAAGAATCTGATTTAATATTTTATGAAATAGAAAACACAGAAGTTATAGCTGTTAGAGTAAGAAGTATAAACGGTTCATCTTATTTTGATTTAGG
>MJUU01021722.1:8281-26453 GCA_002080025.1 Modiolus philippinarum
GTTTTTTGTCACCCGTCTACATAAGGTTTTAAAAAAAATTATAGGCCAATTTGGGTAAATTTCTTTAAAAAATGACATCATTTTCACCAAATTTGATTAAAAAAATATAAAATTTGGCTATCTGCCCAAATTCTGAAAAGAAATGGATGAGAATCTATGAATTATTTAGATATGGCCTAATATCTGGAAAAACTGTATTAATTAATAATATAAAACAAATATTATTGTTTTGTAGTAACATATCACATTTATTGACCTGATCTAAGACTGTTGCAGATTGATAAATTATTTATATTGTGTCATATATACAAGTTGATAAAACTTCATTATATAATTGAAAGGAAATATAATACATGCAATACACAGGGACACAATAAAATGGGTTATAAAGATATGGGGAATCAATAACCTTATTGTAAATAGTTAGATATTATAACAGCTTGCATACTTAAATGTGCATCACTGTGATAGTAATAACATTAATCATTATTCTTATACATTTGAGAGTGAAATGTATAAATATCCAATAGGCTTAGTGAAACTATACTTTTTGGAGAGATACATGGCTTCCTTTAGGCATAAACAGAGACTTCCCAATAATACTTTTTTGGGGATTTAGTAAGATTCTAAAAGGCACATACATTCTTTGGGGATAACTAACATTCCTAAGCCTGGTTTTTAAATGGCCCAAAGGAAACATGGTTCCAAGTAGGCCGAGTTAATAAACCCATGAAATTCTAGATTCAACATAGGATGAAGCAGAAAATAACAGTTTTAGGGGTGGTAATTTGAAGTTTGTAGGATGCTTGTTACTTTAATATGGTGATTTGGAGCTCATGGAGTTGTTGTTAGCTTGATAATCCATACTATATACTTTTGTCTGTGTAATGGGAGTGCTCTATGCAGTGCTGAACTCTCATACCAAAATTTAAACACACCATCGTTTCCTGTACAAATCATGCTTTAAATCCGTTTTGGAGCACCTCTTTATGTAACCATACAAATGATTGAAGTTATGTCATTGTACATGGGTTACCTATAGAACTTCTACACTTTTTCTGCCAACTAGCTTTTACATTTTACACTGAAGACCAATTATATATTCCAGGTGTGAATATTGTTATGATTTTGGTGTAATAAGTTGAATTTGCCATATTTCAGTAATTTAACATGTATGTGCAAGGGGTCATGCATGTATATCTCTTAAAGCATAATAATCATTTCTTAAGTTAAACACAACACACCAATTAATTGGGCTAGTGGTCTACACTCACCTTCCTACTTTATCAAAACCACAGTTATGATGTGACTGATATGTCACTTTGTATTGTAGGTATTGACTTGTGTTCAGCATGGAATCCTGTGTGTATTGGAATGGTATATGGAGTGATCGGAAAGATCAAAGTACATCCAGGTAAGGAATCCTGTGTGTCTTGGAATGGTATATGTAATGATTGGAAAGATCAAAGTACATCCAGGTAAGGAATCCTGTGTGTATTGGAATGGTATATGGAGTAATCGGAAAGATCAAAGTACATCCAGGTAAAGAATCTATGTGTATTGAAATGGAATATGGAGTGATTGGAAAGATCAAAGTACATCCAGGTAAGGAATTTGTGTGTATTGGAATGTTATATGGAGTGATTGGAAAGATCAAAGTACATCCAGGTAAGGAATTCTGTGTGTATTGGAATGGTATATGGAGTGATCAGAAAAATCACAGTACATCCAGGTAAGGAATCCTGTGTGTATTTGAATGGTATATGGAGTGATCAGAAAAATCAAAGTACATCCAGGTAAAGATTACTAAAGAATTCTGTGTGTATTGGAATGGTATATGGAGTGATCAGAGAGATTGAAGTACATCCAGGCAAGGAATCCCTGGTGTATTGGAATGGTATATGGAGTGATGATAGATCAGAAAGATCACAGTTCATCCAGGTAAGGAATCCTGTGTGTATTGGAATGGTATATGGAGTGATCAGAAATATCAAAATACATCCAGGGAAGGCATCTGTTGTGTATTGGAATGGTAAACGGAGTGAACAGAAAGATCAAAGTACATCCAGGTAAGGAATTCTGTGTGTATTGGAATGGTATATGGAGTGATTGGAAAGATCAAAGTACATCCAGGTAAGGAATTCTGTGTGTATTGAAATGGTATATGGAGTGATTGGAAAGATCAAAGTACATAGGAATCCCTGGTGTATTGAAATGGAATATGGAGTGAACAGAAAGATCAAAGTACATGCAGGTAAGGTTACCAGACAAAATGTCCATTAATCCATGTTAAAAACTATACATAGAACCGATTCAATAAATCTGTCCCCACTGTCAGATTGTGACGTGTATTTCTTTTGTCAACTTCTGTATTAAAGAAAACACAATGACATCAAATGTTGAAGGAAACAGACAAATAATGTGTACATTTATACACAATGTAGCTTTTTGTCATCTTTTTTACAAAGGAACTGCCTGTTATTGATATAGAATCGATCAATGAATCAGTAACAAGAAGTTCAGGTAGGGGCACAGTAACGAGAAGTTCAGGTAGGGACACATTTATTGATCGACCCTATTCTCAATGAATGGAGAGAGCTAGCATGTAATAGTGTTGGAATTCAGAGGGGATTAATTAAGGCCGAAATGTTTATGGGGTTGAGATGTTTTCAATTTTGGATGACTTATGCAATGTATACAGTATAATATGGGTTAGGTAGTTAATGCCAAAATTGGGAAGTGTTTTATGTTGCTTAAATTAAAAGAGGGTCAAATTGAAATGAAGCATTTTTTATACGAATGCAAAAAATTTGAGGTCGTATAATGGTATGAGCTGTCCTTGTTGTCATTGTTATCATCAGTGTCTTCGTCGTTGTCTGCATTGTCATTGGCGTCGTTGTCTGTAGACACATTTGTTTTTGGTCAATAACTTAAGTTCCAATAGATAAATTCTTATGAGACTTTAACACAATGTTTCTTGGTATCAAAGAAAGCCTGGGATTGATTTTGGATTTTGTTGCCTCTCCTGTTTTTAAAAGGGGCAAAAAAGGGAAAAAATTAGGTGCTTTGACATATTTGGCAGTAGAATTTTTATTGATTATCGGGTTTTGATGGGGTTTCTTTTAGTGTGCTCCTGAGGAAATTTCCAATCAGTACTGATTTCACGTGGTATGTACTGTTCATGAGATAAATGGGAACCAAAAGGGGCAAATCTCAAGATTTTTTTATAAGAATTTTAGTCCGATATTGATGCATTATTTTTTTCAATGGATTCCTTATGAAAAATTGACATTGCACACTACTATTGGATTTTTGATAACTTGTTTCCATTCGGAGCTATAAGGTTCTAAATGGGCCAAAATTGCAAATGTGCAGATAACCTAAAATTTTTATTTTTTCGTCAGATATCGATGGGATTTTTTCTTTAGATTCATCTTGTAAGCTTTCAGTTTTATATCAACTGATTTTTCTTAGCTCTTTAGGTTTCTGAGAAACAAGGGGTCAAAGGGCCTAAATTTTAATTTTTCAAAATATGTAAAATCTGTATTTTTAATTTTTAAAAATTGTTATCATTAATGGATTTTGATGGGATTTTTTATCTTTTGATTCATCGTGATGTAAGCTGTCAATAGTATGTCAACAGATTTAGCGTAACTCTTACAGTTTCCGAGCTATCAGGGATCAAAAGCATGAAAAGGGCTGATTTTTATGTTCCCTAGTTTGTGCCAAACTAATTACTGTGTCAAGCTCCTTATTTTGTCCATCTAGTACTGCATCAAGCTCTTTTTATACCCCACCACATGTAGTGGTGTGGTATTATGTGATACCCTCAGTTGTGTGTCCGTCCGTCTGTCCGCCCCCCCCCNCCCCCCCCCCCCCCCCCCCCCGAAGGTTTCCGACTGATAACTTTTGAATGGAATAACATACAATCTTCAAACTTGGTATGTAGCTTGTTCACCACAAAACTCAGTTCGAGTTCGAATATGGGTTTAAAGGTCCAAGGGGTGCTGGAGTTATGCCCCTTGATACTTTGAAATTTTGTGAAACGTGGCGGGGTATCATGTAATCCACCATTACTATTTTTCTGTGTCTACTATCACTTTAAATTACTCTTGTTAAAATGTCAGTGGTCGACATGCTCCGGTCATATCATGCTGTGTTCTTCGTAGACCTTTATTGTATTGAAGTTTTTGTCAGATTCATGCTGTGTTCTTCGTAGCCCTTTATTGTATTGAAGTTTTTGTCAGATTCATGCTGTTTTTCAGGTTAACAGATATTTCAATTAGATTCCTAACTGTCATATAGATAAGAAATGGTGTTTTGCTAGACCCAAGACAATGGATTTGAAGAGTGCATTTGTGAACCTGATTGTGAAATTTAATGTCCCTCTAATACATGTTTATCATAATACGGGACTTTCGAGATAAAGAACTCGCGTGTAATTGAAAGCGGAAACAGTCGCCTCAGATACCAGTCAGAAGGAGTACTGGATTTCTAAACCTATTGAAATAAATATATACCAAAAAAAAAAAAACAAATTATTTATGAAACTGAGGTGCATTTAAATTTTTCTTATGCATGACAATTCTTTAATTAAATTATAATTTGCGAAAACAAATTAAGCTGAATTGCTACAAATCGTTTGAATATAAATCACCCTTAGCACAACAGTGTTCATTAATAAGTGATTCCTTCTCAAGGTATTGATTTTTTGTCGTATAATAATAGATTTTTTTCCGGAATGAACACGACTCAAAATTCCCGTATTCATTATTTTATAGAAATTTTGTAATAAACAACTCTGTGCCACACGAAGCATTCAATAATTTGAAACTTTTACATAGTTATTCTGTTAGTTTTAAGATTTAATAAGTCTATTTTTTTTGTCAGAGTTTGAAAAGTGAAGACTTAATTATTTTCCTTATATGACACGAATTGATACTGACACAGATGTTCACATTATACAATTTTTGCTTCCGTCCGACACGTGATGATCAATGCTGGTAAACGGAAATAATAGGAATTTGTTGCACATTTTCAGGCCATTACAACCAAGTTGTCAACTATTACATAATCCCTGGAAACTCGTTATTGTACTTTTCCCATAAATACTGTTATCAGGCCATTCAAAAACATTTCTGGCACCTTCCATAATTACAGTTTGTCTATGTGAAGACTTAGAATTATACCCAAGATAATTTTAAAGTTTGCAAGGTCATAAATCATAATCTAACGATGGTTATTTAGAATGACTGACGATGGACGAAGACATTTATCAATAGATTATGTCTGCATATTTTGCCACGTAATAAGATTTTTTATAATCTGTGTTTCGTTATGACAGTTATTTTGTTAACACATGTCATCATTCACGTAATGTTATTATCACTTTGAAAAGTTATTTATAGAATATGTCAGCCAAGTTTTACTTTGAAGAAATGTTTTATTCTAAGAAAACTTGCCTTAGTAGACAGTTCATTGCTTATATTTTAATGTTCTTTTACTTTGAGAGTAGAAATACTTGGGTCAAATTGAATTAATGTTGTTTTCTGGTATTCTTGATTCATGAAGAACACTTCAGCCTGCAATTCTAGGGTATATGCCAGAACCATTCTTTGGCTCTGTAGTCAGAAGTGTATATAAATTGACACCCTGAAAGCTACAATAAATTCAAAGGTCAGATTCGAGGAACATTTGTTTGCGTAGATGTCAGGACAATCCAAATATGCAACATTACTGCATCTAATGACAGAATTGTCCCACTACCATCTTTTACAATTATTATACCCCTGCTTTGAAAAAGCCGCAGGTATATAATGATGGCAGTGTCCGTCCATCCGTCCGTTTGTCTGCCCGTCTGTCGCACATTTTTGGTCAGTTTTCTCAGCTTGTATAAGATATTGTATATGTTGGAATGATTTCATATTTGGTCAGAAGCTTGATTATGATATGAATGTCCGTTTCTCTGCCCGTCTGTCACACATTTTTGGTCACAGTTTTCTCAGCTTGTATAAGATATTGTATATGTTGGAATGATTTCATATTTGGTCAGAAGCTTGATTATGATAAGTTGTAATGTGTAAATTATTTTCGGGTCTGTGTTTTTTCTACTTCCTATTTTTATAAAACCACAAAAATTTTTGCGGTCGTTTATTGGTATGGTGCTGTCAGTAGTTTTGGTCATTGTGACCCCATCCGTTTAAAAAAAAGGGGGCCAAAAAGGGTTAAATTGGGTGTTTTCACATATTTGTCTGTAGAATCTTTATTATTAATCGGATTTTGATGGGGTTTCTTTCAGTGTGCTCATGAGGAAATTTCCAATCAGTAGTATGCAACGGATTTCACGTTGCATGTACCGTTCCCGAGATAAATGGGGCCCAAAAAGGGCGATTCCAAAAAAAAATTTTTTAAATTTTTTGTCCGATTTTGATGCAGTTTTTTTTCAATGGATTGCTTATGAAAAATTAACACAGCACTTTGCTATAAGATTTTTGGTAACTTGTTTGCTGACTTTGCTTTCAGGGGCCAAACAGGGCTAAATTGCTAATTTACAGATTACCTGACATTTTTATTTTTCATCGGATTTTGATGGGATTTTTTTCTTTAGATTCCTCTTGATATAGGCTTTCAGTAGTATGCCAACAGATTTGTTGTAGCTCTTACTGTTTTCGAGCTATAAGGGGTCAAAGGGGCCAAAACTGCAAACTTACACATTACGTGAAATTGTTATTTTTTGTCGGATTTCGATGGGATTTTTTCTTAGGATTCCACTTGATATAAGCTTTCAGTAGTATGTCAATGGATTTGGTGTAGCTCATACCGTTTTTGAGCTATAAGGGGTCAAAGAGGAACCATAAGGAGTCATAAGGGCTAATTTTCATTTTCCCTAGTTTGTGTCCATTACTGGGTCAATCCCCTTATTGTGTCCATGCAATTACTGTGTCAAGCTCTTTAGTATGTCCACACTCACTTTCAATTACACTTGTTCAAATTTCAGTGGTTGACATGCTGTGGGCGTATCATGCTGCGCTCGGCGTAGCCCTTTATCCGATATGTTGAAGATTACTATAACACACTATGGATGAAAAAATGTTCGTCACAGTTTTATCAGCTTGTATATGTTGGAATGATTTCATATTAAGTCAGAAGCTTGATTATGATGAGCTGTAATGTGTAAGCTATTTTTGGGTCTGCAGTGTTGCTACTTCCTGTTTGCCAATATATTGAAGTTTTACTATAACACACTATGTTTGAGAAATTTTCGTCCCAGTTTACTTGAATTATATGGGTTGGAATGATTTCAAATTTGGTCTGGAGCTTTATTATAATGAGTTGTTACGTGTAAGCTATTTTGAGGTCTGTCATATTACCACTTCCTGTTTGCCGATATGTTGAAGTTTTACTATAACCTTTTATGGGTGAGAATTTTTTGTCACAGTTTATTTGGCTTCTATAAGTGGGAATGATTTCGAATTTGGACTTGAGAATTGTAATGTGTAAGCCATTTATAGGTCTGTTGTGCATGGACTTCCTGTTTGCTGATTCTTTGATGTTAAACTATAACTAAACTAATGCTGTATTACCACTTCCTGTTTTCTTGGCTTTTTTTAGGTGTGGTGATTTCAATTTGGTCTGGACAACTGTTTAAAAGAATTGTATTACACTTTGGAAGTGGGGGATTCATTTATGGCCCAGCAGCCCAAAGTTCTTCTAGTAATACCATGCAGCTTGCCATGATCATCCTTTTGCTCAAATGTCAAGAGCATACAAAGGTTGTATCATCTTTGTGTTTTTGGGCCACTTTCAGGATGGTCTGTTTTCCTTACAGAGTCAGACATAATTTGTTGATTTGTCTGTTTCATTTTGTTTTTTTTTTTAATTTGTAACTAACAACACAAAAGTAAAATAAATCAAGTTTGAAAATAATCTCATTATTATTTTACACACATAGTTATGTTTTGAAAAATAATTGCTAGAACTACCAGAATAAAAAACTTTACTATTATTTTTAGATTCAGAATGGAGTTTGTTGCTGATCAAACAGAGAGCCCATGTTGGCAGGATAGATAAACATGATATCTACAAAATATACAAAATAGCTGTCATACCACTCTCAAGTCAGGAACCTGTTGAATTAGATTTGGAGGTATTTTTCCTACTTATAAGTTCCAATCCATTCTGCTATGCAGTTTTCGAGAAGTTCTTTGAACCTAGTGTTTATAGACAAGCAAAAGTATGTGAATTTCAAGTTAATTTGATCTAAAACTAAAGATAACTTTACATACCAAATATCAAGTAAATATCTAAATCATTTTCCAAAAAATGTCTCAAGGTACCAGGATATATATATATTTTATACTACTGTTTTATCAGTGTATGTATGACACAGGAACATGTTTAACCAACAATGCATATTCCAGGTATAGTCTAACAAATAAAGAAATCATTTTGATTTTTCCAATTCATATATTGGAATTATTGTTGTTTTACTTCTGAATTTCATGAAATAACAATTTTTGTTGGCTTTGACCTTCTGTATGTTCACCCACAGTACCAAAAATAACAAAAAGTATTTCTCCTTGTCCATGAGTTGTTAGTTATTATTTTTTTGTGACTGTGGTTTATGAGCTGTTAGTTATTTTTTGTGACTGTGGTTTATGAGCTGTTAGTTATTTTTTGTGACTGTGATTTATGAGCTGTTAGTTATTTTTTGTGACTGTGGTCCATGAGCTGTTAGTTATTTTTTGTGACTGTGGTTTATGAGCTGTTAGTTATTTTTTGCGACTGTGGTCCATGAGTTGTTAGTTATTTTTTGCGACTGTGGTTTATGAGCTGTTAGTTATTTTTTGTGACTGTGGTTTACCCTGATGTTTGAGTTTTGCTCACAATTCATTACTTTTTGTGTGGTTTAAAGTTACAAAAATTCATGATATAAAAGACTACCATCATTATTTATGAGGTTCATCATGATATTTCCATTTTTGTAGGAGTTATTGCCCTTAAGATCCTAAAATTTCATAAAATATAATTTTCCTAGAATTCCTATGGACACCATTTTCGATATTAACACCATATTTGGTATGTGAGTTTCCCTGACAGCTTTCAGTTCAAATTTGAAATTAATCATGATGTTTGAGTTTTGCTCACAATTCATTACTTTTTGTGTGGTTTAAAGTTACAAAAATTCATGATATAAAAGACTACCATCATTATTTTTGAACACCTTTTGAGACAGTATCTGATGTTTGGAACAAGTTTTATGAGGTTCATCATGATATTTCCATTTTTGTAGGAGTTATTGCCCTTAAGATCCTAAAATTTCATAAAATATAATTTTCCTAGAATTCTTATGGACACCATTTTAGATATTAACACCATATTTGGTATGTGAGTTTCCCTGACAGCTTTCAGTTCAAATTTGAAATTGATCATCATTCTTATGATTTTTGTAGGAGTTTCTCAGATTGTTGACACATTTTAATGTTTGCATGTCTAGTATATATTATACGTACACAGAGTTAAAGAATAATATGAGAATGTTTGGAAAATAAGATTAGATTGCTGAGTAAAACTTGAGTAACTTGGTATAAATCTTTTGTTGACAGTTGTGTAGAATGCATCATTTTGGTATAAAGAAGGCATCTATAACCGGTACAGACAGTAAAACCAAACAGATACAACAAACTCTCAAGTCAATCAAAACTGCAGCGTCTGAAAATATCAAACCTAAAAAGGTAGGCAAGAGGAAAACTCTAAAGTAGTGTAATGTCCACTTGATATAACTACAAAAAGTTGATTTTTTTTTCAAAGAGTCAGCCATAACTAAAACAAAATGTTTCCCTATAATCATTTTAAACCTAATTATCCCAAGGAAACTTGAGAAAAATTATCAAGATTCCATGAAAGGCATTTTATCTCATTGTCCTAAATAATCATACCATATGCTCTGATGGACAAAAGTCACAATGGACAGAAAGTGTCTCACTGATGTCTTGTATTTGTACATATCATTTTGTATTTTTTGATTTTAGGTAACATTTTTCAAAGGAGGATAGGAGGTCTGATTGTAGAATCTAAGAAATTTACTTTAAAATTACAAATTATCAAGAAAATTAATTTTTCGGTCTGGAATGATCACAAATCAAATACTGCATCCATATAAGGGTTAATTCTGAATTACTGCAAACTATAATTTCTGACCCAGAGCGTTCAAAAAAAGATTTTATTGCATCTCTTTTCTGTATGTACATACAAAAACTTACAAATAAAAAACTGTGATAGTACTATTGTTGTAGGGGTTCCAATTTTTGTGGATTTCAGGGTTTGCTTAACCATGAAATTAGGCTCCCAACGAAATGCACATTTTCCCTAAAGTTTTAATGCATAGAAATTGCTTAAAATTTGTCGCACAATTGTTAAGTTAGACAACCGTATGCTTCACATTGATAAAGAATGTTCATGATGACAACTGCAGATCACTGTTATTTGGTATCTTTGAGGTGATTAGACATCTCTTGACATCTGTATCGAGATGACTACAATACGGTGATGCGCAGATCTTAGTTAGTTACACTGAAATATCGATCTCATGGACTTATCCTTTGGAATAAAACATTAATATATACATTTGCATGTATACATGCCCATTTATACAAAAGGATAATGATATCAAATTTTTTATTTTTTTTGCAAATTTTCCCTTTAAACAATGAAATTAGGTCCCCAACAAAATGCACATTTTCCCTGAAGTTTTAATGCATAGAATATGGAACCACAACTTTAAGTACCCACAAAATAGTGATGTTTCTGAAAACTATGAAAATTGATGTCCATGAATAAAAGTACTTCCACAGTATCAGATCAAAGAAAATTTGATCATGAGCTGCGGCAGAAGTGGCAAAATGTATTCCGGGAATATCTGAATATTATTGAAATTAGAATCAGTCATCTGTAAGACATATCTAGGACATTAAAAACAGCAATTAAATACTGTAAACAAACTACTTTTTGCTGATACTATATTTCAGGCTTTGTTCCTTCTGGTGAAGTTCGCGGCGACTTACTTTCATGATTTTCTATTTCTGGTAATGCATTTCTTTAAGAATAAGATTGGCAACAAATCATTTTCATGATAATTTCTCGGTCACAAAAAATTAGTTTGTTAACAGTAATCTACTATTAACATTTAAAAATCTATTTATAGAAATATTCTCTGTAGATTTTGATGGTTCATGAACTTTGAACTTTGAATTTGTTATCATGTGATCTGTTCGTCTTATCATGTGACACCGAGATGTGATCTGTTCGTCTTATCATGTGACACCGAGAAATCTTGATGAAATTCCCCAAGTTGAAAGCATTTCCCTCCAAAATATGACAGCAGGGGATTAATGCTATTTAAAGTTCTGTCAGACACATCATATATTTTGGGTGAAAAATGCAACTTCTGGGTACAGTTTATGTATCTGGAAGTTCCAAAATTGAAGGAGACTCACATAATCTATTGGAGGGAATAGTTTCATAGTGTCATTACTAATGTGAGGACACATTGTATAAAATATTTTATGTTTTCCTTTCAGAAAGAAATGAAAGATAGAGACAAGTTTATCAAAAGAATCATGGAGGTATGGACACATTTATGGTTATAGCAAATATTGAATTATCTTAAGTGATAAGACATATAAAAAAAGAACACCCCTAATTTAGAAATAATTAAATTATTATTATATAGGGGGGTATATAGGAATCACCCTGTCTTTCTGTCTGTCCATCTGTTCGTCTGTCCATCTGTCAGTCTGTCCTTCTGTACATCCCTCCGCCTGTCCACACTTCTTATAAGCGCAACTCCTCTTAAACGACCTGAAGGATTTTAATGAAACTTTACCCAAAGGAAGGACACTAAATGGAGATGTGCATGAAGGAATATAATTATTGTCCGAAACCAGGAAGGGGAGATAATTTGACTTTGTATTTTCTTAGATTCCCAATGTATATGTTACCACGTAAGGGCAACTCCTCTTAAACCACATAAAGGATTTTGGTGAAACTTTACACAAATATTGGACACTATATGGAGATGTGCATGAAGGAATATAATTATTGTCGAAAATCAGGAAGGGGAGATATTTGACTTTGACTTTTCTTAGATCCCCTATGTATGAGTTACCCTGTAAGCGCAACTCCTCTTTAACCATATAAAGGATTTTGATGAAACTTTACACAAAGGAAGGACACTATATGGAAATGTGCATGAAACATTAGCAGTAGAATACCGAAGGAACAAAGGAGTG
Source organism: Modiolus philippinarum (assembly GCA_002080025.1). NCBI lineage: Eukaryota > Metazoa > Mollusca > Bivalvia > Mytilida > Modiolidae > Modiolus > Modiolus philippinarum. The sequence continues at coordinate 20,572 of MJUU01021722.1, forward strand.
AATTTTAAAAAAATCTAAGTCCAAAGACACGGCCAAAACGAGAACACAGAAAACGATACAAAGCACAGAAACAGAAATTACAACATTCAAAACAAAGGCACTCACAGTGTGAACTCCAGTGAAACTGAGAGTGACATCAGGTGCCCTGGAAGGGTAAGCATGTCCTGCTCTGTTAACAGCACCCATCACACTGTGAGTAATTCAATCCGGGAAAATGTCAAAGTCGGTAGTCTAATGCGGGAAGACGTGAATCTAGCTGAAAATGTCCACTTTCATTTGGGATACTGACACGTCATATCTTTCGATGATGTTATGGTGACGGCCATAGAATTTCTGAAGGGATGAAATTAACATAGGTTGAACAAATCTCTGACTAAGCAGCTTTTGGGACAGTGCTTTTGGAATATAATGAAGGAATACAATTTTTATTTGAAACCAGGAAAGGGAGATAATTTGACTTTGACTTTTCTTAGTTTCCCGATGTATGGGTAACCTCGTAAGCGCAACTCCTCTTAAACCACCAAAAGGATTTTGATGAAACTGTACACAAAGGAAGGACACTAAGTTGAGATGTGCATGAAGGAATCTGATTAATTTTGGAAACCAGGAAGGGGAGGTAATTTGACTTCGACTTTCGTTGAAGAAAATGTCAAAGAGGCAAAGAAAAAAAAAAGGGTGAATTTTATTTTTGTCCAATTGTTATTAATAGAATAAAAAGTTTTAGATAACCTCTCCACTGTTTGTTACAGGGGATGAACATTAAAAATGATGGTTAAAGGCAGTCTCATCCTGATTTCCCTTCATTAAGATGAGCAAATCCCAAAATCCCGGACATTTTTTTGCGAAAAGTCCTGATCCTGGAAGATTGTATTTGAGAAACCACTTTTTGCCAATCCCGTGAAATTTTACCATAAAATCCAGATTTGACAGGTCTAAAAACAGGCCTTTCCCTGTCCCAATGGCATTTTCATCTCGAATTCCCGGTTTTAAAAAGGGCCATCCTGATGTCCCGATGTTAAAAAAGGCCAATATTGGCATCCAGAAAATGGTATCCCCCCCAAAAAAAAAATCAACTGTGAAACCTGTCTTAACTGATCCTTGGACACAAGATTTTTTCTTTTTTGGAAATGTCTTTGTGTAATACAGGTTTGTACAAAGTATAGTGCTCAGATTTAAGGATTTTGCTGCATGTTTGGTTTATCCAGGATTCCTTTTTAGTCATGTTTCCTTTTTGTTCAGGTTTCATTTAAGACAATTTCACTTTAAAATATAAATCCATGAGTTTTCTAAAGGTTGACATTTTATTATGTCTCTACAGGTAGAAAGGGGTTTGAAACTGAGCATCATTCTTGTGCATCTTACAAAAAAGGAATAATAGAAAAAATAATTTTTTTGGCGATTTATTAGAAAATAAATAGGTGACTCAAATTTTTTTCGTGTTAATACAATGCTAATAATTAATTGAATTTAAAAAAATTCTATCTGATTTAACTTAAATGAAGCAAATTTTTTTAAAATTTGCTGTTTTTTCCTGTTAATTAATCCAAAATATCTGATTTTTACATGAAAGATTTCACACTTACATGGCTTGTGCCTAAGGAAATGTACATTATGAAAATATCAGAAAGTTATATCTTACCGGTTTTGGACCCCCCATACCACTTTAAGTGCCACAAAAGTATGAAAAGAGAAACAAAAGAAAATTCATAGTTTTTAAAATGGATAGAATGTATAAAAACAAAATGACAAAGTCATGCTAGAACAAGACTCTTGGAAACATTAATAGGTTCTTACATGAGACTATATTAAAGATCAAATACATGTGCACGAGTGTGTATGAGTATGAGAAATTTGATCTTCCCTTTGATTGGCAAATTCTGTATTTCTGACACAAATGGAAGATATCATTGCTCAATAATTTAAGTAGAATATAAGAACCTATTTCTTCTGTGAAATAAAGTGATCAAACTGGATGATTGTAAAACTTGTCATTCCTTGTAGAGCTTTCAATTGTGTTGTCCAATTATTCATAAGGTATATCTTGGTTACAACTGTACCCTCAACAAAATGTCATTTACCCATGTAAGACATGCCCATAAGATAGAATACCTTATTTAATGTTGGTATAGATGGAAGAGCCAATATTTATTTTTTGTTTCAATTTTCAGGAATTGGTCAAGATGTTCAATGAATCTGATTCATTCTACTTCAGTGAAACGTTTGATTTAACTAACAGTATACAGAAACAATATTCATCAGACTACGATGATAAAAAGTTTCTATGGCAACGGGTAGATGAAAGATATTTCTGGAATTACCACATGACAAAGGAAATCAGAGAAACATTGATAAAAAATGAGGTAGATATGTTGTCTCTGACTAAATACAATCCACTTAAAAATTGATTTTTTATTCTAATCATCAATAGACATGCAATTAATTAGTCTGAGTATGCTAAACATAACATCCCAAGTCTATGTCACTGTGTCAAAAATCATTGCTAAAATTAGATTGGGAATACACAAATTGTCAAGTTGTTTCCATAGAAACATGAAATTGATATAAAGGCTGTTTTTGTCAATTACAAAAAGAAGATATCTAAGATAGCTACATTTGATGTTTATTCAGTATGTGCACCCACCTTAGATTATATTTTCTGCAGATATGAAATATTTTGTATTTTCAGAAAAATCATAACTGGCATTCAAGATTCTCTATGTGTGTTTTCTTGCATTGAATTGGTAGATTTCTATATCCAGACAATCCTTGATTCTTGATATCATAGTACAAGAGCAAAAAAAGATAAATTTCAATGATAGTTAAGGCATAGTTGCCAACCATTCCGGATTGCCCGGAATGTTTCCGCAAAATAGAGGCCGTTTCCGCATTCCGGATTATAGCCTGTCCATTCCGGATTTACCCTGCATTTTAAAAATAATTATTTGACTACCTATAAGAAAATGCTTTAAATTAGTTTTTAATCAATTGCAGGGATGTTTCCTTTACTGAAGGTAATTCAGCTTTAAATATGTCCTTATCAGAAGCGTCCAGGTGATCCCAAACAGTAAGATACACAAACATGGAGGTTGGGTGCCTTTATTTTCATACAGTGTGTAAACTGGTTGCGACTAATGACAAAATTGCTTACAGTCTTAGAAATTTATCAGACCACATTATTCAAAACTTGCTGAAGTCTATTGTCAGGGACATCTTTTGAAGCATCAGTTTTAATTGGATCTATACAGAATGGAGGGGCACGTCCCCGTATGTTGGATAGGAAAATGCCCTACGTATGATGGGTAGTAATGTTATTATAAGGAAGTCATGACCATGAACAATTGTAGGCAATTTGGTAGAAACTACCACGCCGCATGCAGTAAAAGGACAGACCCTTCTAGATTTCTCGCACAAAGGCGGAATGTGGGAGTCGTACAGACGGCTAAATTTCCTGCCCCTACCCATTTCTCTTATTTTGTAATTACAATCAAAATTCATCCAAGTTGTCCTTCCACCTCAATATCTTTCTTCCTATACCTATACTTCTTAAAGAGATTAACAGTTGGTGCCCTGACTATGCGGGGTAGTCAGGTCATATTACAGAGAGCTTGATCTCGAACCATTGCAGCCACACTTTGTAGAGACACACCATGCTCCATGCAGTATAATGACTCTTTATGTATTTTTTTCTAAGGAGAGCAGAGTTGCACGGTCTGGTATAGAAAGCTAAATTTCCTTCCCCTAGTTATTTTTCCCCAAATTTGTTGCTTCGGTTATCCCTACCATTCTTTTTTTCTTCGTTTACTTATTTTCTTGTTTTGAATTGATTTGCTTGTTCTCGTCCTGGTACTCAACGGATGTTAAAACTCTTACCTTATCAATCAATTGTACACCTGACATGCTAGTATTACTCAATTGACGTAAAATGATAACTAATATGATGAAGCAGATTTCGAACCACGAAGATAAATGCACTTCCCGGCACCTGAATCGGTTTTCAGTAACTCCGGCTTCAGATCCACTGGGCCGTTCCCAGATTGTGAATAGAAAAATGCATTGTCTATGCGAAGTTTTTGGATCACAATAGGGAAAGCCTGACTGCAAATCATTGTAGCCAAACTGTTGAGAAACGACACATCCTATGCAGTATTTAAACATTTTTTTTTATTTCTGTAAGGAGAGCTAACTAGCTTAGGATTGAAAGATGGCTTAATTTCCTGCCCCAACCCATTTCTCATATTTTTCTGTGGCTATCAAAACTTGTTGCCTCTGGTTGTTCTTTCCACCTTTATATATCTAATTTTTTACTTAATAATATTTTGAAACGATTTCCTTGTTGTCACCTTGAAAAATTCAAGCTGAAATATTGCTCACTGAATGTAAACCTCTTATTAATCAATTAATTTTTGAGAAACGACACGTCCTATGCATTTATATGTCTTTTAGAGGAATCTCACTTGGGTTTGTAAAGATGGCTCAATTTCCTGCCCCTACCCATTTCCAGTGGTAATCGAAACTCGTTGCCCCAATTGTTCCTTACACCTTTTTCCTTTCTTCATTTCAGAGCAAAATATTTTGATATGATCAATTTGTTCTAGTCCTGATATAGCTGAAATATTTATCACTTTATGTATGACTCTAACAAATCAAGCAATAAATACACCTAAAAGAATAATATCTGTTTCTTTTCAGCAATTAATCAAATCCACCTCAACACACTTTTGTAGGGTCTGAAAAATGAAAGTATGCAGCGTCCGTGTGCCTCCTTTATATACACTTGGCAAAACTACTCTTTCATGTTAAATGGGTTAAGAGGTCTGTACCGCGCATAACGTAACACTTGCATTTTTGATATCGACATTGGACATGGCAATTTAAACAACATTGAACGACATGTGTCATCAGAATGACAGGGGTATAATGTTCAGCGAAATGGTTGTGTTCATCATGTAAAAAACGTTTTTCAAGGCGAATTTTACTTATCTGAATGAGTTAAACTGATCGTGTATCCTTTCTTTGCATCGTTAGCTCTATAACGTGGTCATGAATTCCGCAAAACCATGGTTATTTCCGCATTTCCAATGGCATGCTTCCAGATTTGGCAAGTTGGGGTTGGCAACTATGTTAAGGCATTTAACAAGTGACTAAACTAACCAAAAAAAAAAAGGAAAAAATACAAAAAAAAACCCCAAAAAAACAAACACCAATTTTTCATTTTCACTGTGAAAGTTAATTGATGAAAAAAGATTCAGAATGAACTCAGAAGTTTTGAATACTGCATTGGAAAGCAGTCATGCACATAAAATTTTCTTATCAATGGTAAAATGTTACATTTTATTATTGTGTGATACAGAGTGTTGTTAATTAGGGCCCCGCCACTATGTGGCTGATGCCCTATAGTAATCGCTCTGTCCGTCCGTCTGTAACAAAGTCGTGTCCAGGCTATAACTCTTTTGTCTTTTGAGATAGGCTTTTGATATTTTGCATGTAGATAGATCACTTCAAGACGATGTGTCATGAACAATGAATGGTGAACTTTAACCTAGACCTTTGTCTTCAAGGTCAGATTTTTGCTTTTTTAGTGACAAGTCGTGTCAGGGCTATATCTTTTTTGTCTTTTGAGATAGGCTTTTGCTATTTTGCATGTAGATAGATCACTTTAAGACGATGTGTCATGAACCATGATTTGTGACCTTTGACCTTGACCTTTGTCTTCAAGGTTAGATTTTTGCTTTTCTAATGACAAGTCGTGTGAAGGCGATATCTTTTTTGTCTTTAGAGATAGGCTTTTGAAATTATGCATGTAGATAGATCAATTCAAGACGATTTATCATGGACCATGAGATGTGACCTTTGACCTTGACCTTTGTCTTCAAGATTTTTGC
>MJUU01021722.1:45298-58455 GCA_002080025.1 Modiolus philippinarum
GCACCAAGCAATGTAATATTAGTGACGTTTGACGCCTCAAATATGTACACAAATTTGGAAACTGGAGAAATCCTGGAAGCAACAAATAGGGCATTTGCTAAAATTGATAGAAACAGCTATACCATCAAAATCCCTACAAAAGAAACGTTACAGGAATTATTGAAAATAATCCTTGAAAACAATGAGTTCACATTCAACGATAAAATGTACAGACAGAAAACAGGTGTACCAATGGGCGGATCAGCATCTGCAGAGCTAGCAGACATAAGAATGTTCGAAATTTTGGAACACATTCTACAAAATTTTGAGCACAAAAATAACATTTTTTTTTGTACAAGATACAGAGACGACGGCTTTCTCTTATACAAGGGTCAAGAGCAAGAAATACATAAGCTCTTCCAAATAGCCAACTCTAGCCATAGACACCTGAAATTTACTTACGAGATCTCAAAATCTGAGATTGTATTTTTGGATACCTTAATATACAAAGGAGAGAGATTTGAGCTAAATGGAACTCTTGATATGAAAACATTTACTAAAAAGACAGACACTTTCCAGTTTCTAGAGAGGTCCAGTTCGCATCCTAAAGGCGTCTTTGGTGCATTCATAAAGGGCGAAATTATCCGCCATATTAGAAATACAAACAATCAAAAGAACTAAAACTAATCATAGAGGCTTTCAAAATAAGACTCCTAAAGAGGGGATACAAAGAAACTGAAATAGACAACATAATCAGAGAAACAATAACATTAGACAGACAAAATTTACTAGAGGACAAAAACTCACAAAAAAAGAAAAGCGTAGTGTTTGTAACAAAATACAATCCGACAATCAAGAATATTAAAAGAAAATTGTTGCAACATTGGCATCTACTCCAACAAAATCAAAGGTGCAAAGATATATTTAAATCTCCACCGATAGTTGCTTACAGTAGGAGCAAGAATTTACAAGAATTAGTAAAAAATTAGAGTCAGTCTCCTATTCTCTACAGTTAAAAAGTTCATGAGAACAACATAAAATAGAAATGGTAAATTGGTGCAATAAATGGGTGTATGGTCCAACATAAAGTATTGTGAATTAAATATAGTCAATTTGCAATAACAGAAGCAGTTGACCACTGATGAGACCCGCCGCTTATTAAAAATAGGGGTCGAAACACCTAAATAATGAAAAAAACAACCGAAAAATTAACAATGACCGAAATGTACAATCACAGGTCAGAATCACAGTACACTTAAAACAGTATCTAAACAACTGAATAATATTGGATATACAGCACAAGTTAAGCTCTCAATAAATGAAAAGGGCAGTTATCAACATTACTCAATTATGCAAGACATATACTTGTTATTATGAAACAATACTTCTGGTGGCTTTTGAGTTTGTCAGTACTGAGATAGCATTTGGTGATTTTACTTTAGAAATTTTTAGTAAACAATTTCTTAAAATGTCATCTCATAGTGGTTTATTTCAGTAATTTGAAGTGTTTTGAATTGATTTGAATATTTTTTATATAAACTTGTTATGAATTTTTGGACAAATATTGGCTGATTAATAGAATTTTGAGTGACAAATGTAAACGCAAACTCTGAAAATGACACCTTATAGTGCTTCCAATAATTTCCATATTCGAAGTGTTTCGAATTGATTAGAATTTTTGCGATATACACTTTTTATAAATTTTTGGCAAAATATTATTTGATCAAGAGAATTTTTTTTTGCAATCTCTGAAAATGCCATGTTATAGTGATGTATTCCAGTGATTGCGATATTTGAAGTGTTTTGAAATGATTTGAATAATTGTGGTATACACTTTTTGTGTATTTTTTGGCAAAATGATATCTAGTAGAATTTTGTCCGTGAAAAGTAAACACTCTCTAAAAATTGTCATCTTGCTGTGATTTATTTTAGAAATTAACACATTTGAAGTGTTTTGAAATGATTTGAACTTTTTATGAATTTTTGACAAATTAATATTTGACTAAAAGAATTTGGAATGAGAAATGAAAATGCAATCTCTGAAAATACCACCAATTAATGATTTATTCCAGTAATTTCAATATTTGAAGTGTTCCAAATGATTTCTATGTTTGCGCTACGTTTGCGATAAACGTTTTTTATGCCTTTCATTGCAAAATAATTTTTGATTATTTTAATAGAATTTTGAGTGTGAAAATTTTAAAGTGAATGCAATCTCTGAAAATGCCATCTATTAGTTAATTTAGATTCTGCATATGCGTATTTCGACAACTTATGTCTCTTCAGTGCAGAACAAATCAAGACATACCAAAATACGTGTAAAAGGTGATAGAGAACAAATAATCTATAGGGTCTAAATAAAAACGCCAAACTTCAACTAAGGGCAGCTATGCATGAGAAAAATATTCTTTAGTTTTGAAAAAAAATATAAAATTCAGATATTGCAAGTTCCAAAATAAATCGGTTTTCGGGTCAGCATCGAAGTACTGAATACTTGATTTGTGAGTAACCTCGTGGACTAACAGTCCACCGACAAAGGCATCGGCCCAGGGGTAATCTATAACAAATACCGAAACAACGGCAGTAGAATACCGAAGGAACACAGGGGTAGTGTTTACAAAAATCGAAGTCCAAAGACACGGCTAAAACGAGAACACAAATCAAAACATTTGGAAATCCATAAAATTGAAATGATTTATTTCAGTAATTTCCGTTTTGAAGTGTTTCGAAATGATTTTAATGTTTTTAATACAAACCAAAATTTTGACAATATAATATTCAATCAGAAGATGCTTGAGTATGGAATATCAATACAATCTCTTAGAAAAATCATATGACAGTGATTTATTCCAGTAACTTCCATATCATGAGTAAATTGTTATGATTTAACTGTTTGCAATGTAAACTTTTTTTGAATTTTTGGTAAAATAAAATCTGATTAGTATTATTTTGAGTGTAAAATGTCAACACAATCACTGAAAATAACATCTAGTAATGTTTAATTCTAGTGATTTCAGTGTCAAAAATGTTTCAAATAGATATGAATGTCATTTAGGAATTTTTTACTTAAATATTATTTGATTGGTAGAATTTGGAGTGTGAAAAGAGAATATAATCTCTGAAAATATCATTTGATAATGCAATAGTAACCAATTATTGTAAAAAATTGGTGCAAACGAGAAAATGCAAACAAACGTGTGATGATACGATTAAAGCACTTAATCTTTTGCTTGACAACATTTTTGTTCGTTTTGACAACATTGTTTATCAACAGGTCATTGGAATTCCCATGGGTACAAATTGTGCACCTCTCATTGCAGATCTTTTTCTTTTCTGTTACGAACGTGACTTCATGAAAAAATTACAAAATGGGACCATACAAAACAGTGATCAACTTATTTCTATTTTCAACGATAACAGCAGGTATATTGAAGATATCCTTACTATTTACAATCCCCAGTTTTTAGATTATGTCGACATCATTTACCCACAACAACTGAAACTTAATAAAGCTAATAATGATTCTAAGAATTGCCCTTTTCTGGATCTAACTATCATCGTTGACTCTGGTAAAATAAAAACTAAAATTTACGATAAAAGGGATGATTTTTATTTCAGTATTACTAATTTCCCTTTGCTTGACGGTGACGTTCCTCTAGCCCCATCCTACGGAGTTTATATTTCTCAACTGGTACGATTCGCACGCGTTTGTTCTACTCTTGACGACTTCAATGAACGTAACCTTACTATCACTTCAAAACTTTTGCAGCAAGGTTACAGATTTCATAAATTGTTAAATAAATTTAAAAAGTTTTATCGAAGATATGAACATCTCACATCTAAATATAATGTCACTCGCAAACAGCTTATTTCTAAGGGCATTTCCCATCCTCGATTTTACGGAAATGTTGTTAAAAAATGTCAGAAACTGATTAAAAATCCAGAAAAACTGGGACGTAACTTACATTCTTTACGCAATAGGGGATATCGACAGGATATTCTACACGTGTCCGTTAAATTAGCTTTGGGATCCAGTGACCTGAGGATTTTACACACATACTGGCCTCTCACTGATACTGCCGATGTCTTCTGAAATACATGATGATTCTTTACCAAACCCATTGGAAGTTTTGAATTTGATTTTCCTTCCGTAGTGCGACAGTGTTTTACCAGCAGACTAGGCTCCTTGAGCTAGCCGGCAGTTTAGCGGCGAGCACTCTTTGACCAATCTTTCAAAATTACGTTTTGTTCCCCCATTTTTCCTTTCTAGATTGCGGTCATGGAGTTAGTAGTCTACCTGTATGGGTTTTATTCGTATGTTTATTCTACTATAGGGAAACGGGACAGAGAAAGGGGAGGTTTGGGTACCCATAAACCGGTTTAACCCTACCGCTGGCTTTTGCTAGTGCCGGTACCAAGTCCGGCTGTCCCAAGTTCCTATCGTTGTTTATGTTTGTCTTTTGTATTTTTATTGTGGCTTTTTCTTGTGCAATTCCTATTTACTTTCTGGCATGTGGCTATGTTTTTCGGCCATTGTAGGTGTTTCCTGTTATCTTTTTTATTCCATCTCAATTTGTTTAAAAATAAAATACTTACCAAGGTCACCAACAGAATAGATTTTTATAAAGATAATTATATTATGTCACCTCCTAAGCTGTCTGTAAATAGGATCGAGTCAAAATTGAAGGATCTTTGGAAAAATATGTGTTTGAACCTGTTGACAAGGCGTCCAACAACGTTGCTTTCGTGAGAAAGATATACTATATCGACGTCCAACAAAACGAACTGGACAAGTCAAAAACTTTTAGACGTACCAACTGAGACTAACAAATATTAACCAAACAACATATAAGGAAATAGAAATGTTTTGAGTTCCACCTAAAGAGAACACTGTGCTTACTATGTACTGGGTTCCTAAGCTTCAGAATAATCCCTTCAAGCATCGTTTTATTTGGGCATCTAATTTACCCATCCATTTAACTAGTTCACGTACTTGTATAAGGGAGTTGGTTATTAAAACTGTGAAAAAAAAACTTATCAAAACTCTGGTTTTAATTACGTTTGGAGTGAGAAAAATTCTATTGAAGTTTTATATAAACTACAATATATTCAAAGACCAGTCTCATCCATTGACAATTATTGTTTTCCACATAATTTGATTAAATCAAAATTAGGACAGCTTATTAAATGGTCTTTTAAAATTTGAGGTCTGCAGTTCAAAAAAAAAAACAAAAAAAAAAAAAAAAAAAAAAAAAAAAAAAACAAGGATTCTTCTTAAATACAGTAGGGTGCAGACATAACCACTCGCAAAGTTAACTTGAACCAGTCATAAAAGCTCTTTTAAGTTAACTTAGGACCAGTTTCAAGTTAACTTAGACCATAAAAGCTACTCTAAGTTAACTTTAGAACTGTTCTAGAGCCCTGACTGCTCTGACCTGTTCTGGTCATAGAATCCTGACTGCTTTGACCTGTTCTGGTCGTAGAGCCCTGACTGCTCTGACCTGTCATAGAATCCTGACTACTCTGACCTGTCATAGAGCCCTGACTGCTTTAGTGCTTTAGTGTTACAGCAATGAAAACGTTCAACATTCCCAAATTAGCGCTCATCCTGTGCATCGTGTGCACTCGTCGTGTAAACTGTGCGTGTATCGTGTAACGTTCTCCGTTCAATTGGGTGTATCGCGTAACGTGCGTTTACTACTTTCCTTCAAAAGTCCATATTTTATAGATATATTTGCGCGTTTTCTTTGCCTAGAAAACATTATTTATTTACATGAAAATTCCGATTATTTATTTCCACGACAAATAGGATTTAGATATTTTTTTCTCTGGGACCTGGGACTAATATAAGTCCCAGCTGGGACCAAAATTAAATTATTTATTTACGAAATCGCCCAACCCCCACCCCTGAAAATTTGCTTATATATATTATATATATTTTAGGTTAAATTACAGCAAGTTGAAGTATTATGGGCATTCTCTTATCCGGCGTGACATCTCAAATTGGAATTGACCAATCAGATCAGTCGATTTCAATCTTACACCCCCAGTATAGGCAGTGACGCGATCGATGTTTACAGATATAATCTATGAAAAATATCAATATTTTAAATTGCAATAAAATCGGTGTTATAATAACTATGATCTTGTAATTCGGATATGATGTTAATATTGACGTTCCAAATGCATATCCCGAGTTTCATTTAAATATCTTGAAAAATGAATGAATAAATCAAAGTTGAAGTTACTTAGCTATATAGTGAAATGTTGACTTTTTCACCTCTGTAAAATCTAATGAAGAAAATCTGCCTTTCTTATATATTTTAGGTTAAATTACAGCAAGCTGAAGTATTGCAGGCATCGATATAATATCGAATAAAGAGAATCTGCCTATTCTAATATATTTTACGTTAAATTGCAGCAAGTTGAAGTATTACTGGCATCGATATAATATGGAATGAAGAAAATCTGCCTTTTCTTATATATTTTAGGTTAAATTACAGAAAGTTTAAGTATTGCGGGATCGATATAATATCGTATGAAGAAAATCTGCCTTTTCTTATATATTTTAGGTTAAATTGCAGCAAGTTGGAGTATTGCGGGTATCGGTATGATATCGAATGAAGAAAATCTGCCTTTTCTTATATATTTTAGGTTAAATTACAGAAAGTTTAAGTATTGCGGGATCGATATAACATCGAATGAAGAAAATCTGCCTTTCATATATATTTAAGGTTAAATTGCAACAAGTTAAAGTATTGCTGGCATTGATATAATATCGAATGAAGTAAATCTGCCTTTTCTCATATATTTTAGGTTAAATTACAGAAAGTTGTAGTATTGCGGGCATCGATATAATATCGAATGAAGAAAATCTGCATTTTCTTATATATTTTATGTTAAATTGCAGCAAGCTGAAGTATTGTGGACATCGATATAATATCGAATGAAGAACATCTGCCTTTTCTTATATATCTTAGGTTAAATTACAGAAAGTTGAAGTATTAGGGGCATCGATATAATATCGAGTGAAGAAAAACTGCCTTTTCTTCTATATTTTAGGTTAAATGACTAATAGTTGGAGTATTACGGGCATCGATATAATATCGAGTGAAGAAAAACTGCCTTTTCTTATATATTTTAGGTTAAATTAAAGAAAGTTGGAGTATTTCGGGCATCGATATAATATCGAATGAAGAAAATCAGCTTTTTCTTATATATTTTAGGTTAAATTACAGCAAGTTGAAGTATTGTAGGCATCGATATAATATCGAATGAAGAAAATCTGCTTTTTCATATATATTTTAGGTTAAAATACACAAAGTTGGAGTATTGCGTGCATCGATAAAATATGGATAGAAGAAAATCTGCTTTTTCATATACATTTTTGGTTAAAATAAAGAAAGTTGGAGTATTGCAGGCATCGATATAATATGAATAGAAGAAAATCTGCTTTTTCTTATATATTTTAGATTAAATTACAGAAAGTTGGAGTATTGCGGGCATCGATATAACATCGAATGAAGAGAATCTGCTTTTTCTTATATATTTTAGGTTACATTACAGCAAGTTGAAGTATTACTGGCATCGATATAATATCGAGTGAAGAAAAACTGCCTTTTCTTATATATTTTAGGTTAAATTAGAGAAAGTTGGAGTATTCCGGGCATCGATATAATATCGAATGAAGAAAATCTGCCTTTTATTATATATTTTAGGTTAAATTGCAGCAAGTTGGAGAATTGCGGGTATCGATATAATATCGAATGAAGAACATCTGCCTTCTCTTATATATTTTAGGTTAAATAACAGCAATTTGAAGTATTACGGATCGATATAATAGCGAGTGAAGAAAAACTGCCTTTTCTTATATATTTTAGGTTAAATTACAGAAAGTCGGAGTATTGCGGGCATCGATATAATATGGATAGAAGAAAATCTGCCTTTTCTTATATATTTTTGTTTAAATTACAGCAAGTTGAAGTATTGCGGGCATCAATATAATATCGAATGAAGAAAATCTGCCCAAACAAAAATTTTATTCACCAAATCACTTTCAAATCATATCTAAATCATGTATACACAATTTGTTAAGATGATTTCATCACGATTTATTTATCAAATCTGAGTGAGATCATAACACAAGCATCAACTGAATGTGGTTTCATAACGATTTGGTCCAAGTCACAATTTGATAATCATTTGGTTCTGATTTAGTAATGATTTGATATCTTTTCCAAAAATGCAAAATGATTTCAACATGATTTGATAATTTAAGTGTTGTAACATCCTGATTTGATAACAATTTGATAACTTATATATTTTCAAAAACGATTTGGTAACAATTTTGTGACTTATTCATTACTGAGAGATGATTTTGTTACGATTTAATACTCTATGAGAGATGATTTTGTAACGATTCTATACTCTGATAATTTACACAGTCATATAAAATCTTTTCCCAGATGCATTTAACACATGTTTTATGCTTTCTTGCAAGCATTTGAATGATTTGATTAAAATGTCATGTGATCATGTTTGAAAAAGAAAAATTGGCTCCATTTCCTGTTTACTTTTGTCTTGTTTGGATGTAAAAGTATGAAGGACAAAGATGATGCATCATATACAAAGTAGGTGCCAGTAATTAAGATATGAATATATGATTTGTTTTCCTTGTGAATTCACATAATATATTCAATTTGTTTTAAAGGATTATAAAAGGAAAAATAATATGATTTTGATTTCATATTCTAAAGGTAAGAAAATATCTTCTACAAGTAATTTTGATTTTAGTTTATACTTCTGGTATTAGAAATAGATTCTGTTGAAAAACAATGATATGAAAACAAAGATTTATATTTGTCATTTTTTTTTCTTTTTTGAACGTCGAAATGAATTGAAATTTGAGCTATGTTTTAACTGTTGTAAAGACTCAATACATGTAAATCAAAAGCTGGTACACTCAACTAACTAGGCTACTGACACTGACTAATAACACAGGAGTCAACAAAAATAGTCAATTTGACAAATGCCTGTACATTTCTCCAATACCCTATTCTTTATATGGTAGTGATTTGATTGTGATTCAGTAACAATTTTATTCAGATTTGTTTCTGATTCTGTTCAGATTTGATTTAGATTTGGTAATGATTTAGTTGTGATTTCATATTGATTCTGTTCATGATGTTGTTCTGATTTCATAGTGATTTGATTGTGATTTCATTGTGATAAAATTTCCCATGCAAATGAGCTATCAAATCGTGTCGACTAAATGCCTTCCAAATCATGATTTCAAAATGATTTAGTAACTTGATTTTATACACTGTTTTTTTCGTTTGGGTGCCTTTTCCTTATTTAGGTTAAATTACAACAAGTTGTAGTATTGTTGGCATCGGTACATTATGGAATGAAGGAGAAGATCTACCTTTTCTCATGAATATATTTTGGTTAAATTGCACTAAGTTTCAGTATTATGGGTGCATCATTTTAACGTGAAAATGAAATATGCACCTCGTTTGTGGCTGTTTGCAGGATATTTTGTTTACTACAGGACTGATTTTTATTCAGTTTTATTTATTTATTTATCTAACTGTTTATTTTACAAAATGACGGAAATTTACAGTATTAAAATTTTCGAATACATAAGTGACTCTTTTCTGATACATCTGATATAGTTACGGCAAAATTGAAGCAAATTGCACTCCACGTGTGAAAAATTCGTGCGTTCGTCGTGTGAATCGTGTGCGTGTGGTAGGGAAAGTGGGACATATCCATCGCTGTATTAAATTTTGAGTATTTACAGTTCTTGTATTGTTTTAGAGCTATACGACTAATCAGAGCAGTCAGGATTCTATGACAGGTTAGAGCGGTCAGGGCTCTATGACTGGTCAGAGCAGTCAGGACACTATGACAGGTCGGAGCAGTCAGGATTCTACGACAGGTTAGAGCGGTCAGGGCTCTATGACTGGTCAGAGCAGTCAGGATTCTATGACTGCTCCAAATTAACTTCAAGTTAACTTAGGACTGTTCTCATGACTGCTTCCCAAGTTAACTTGGACGAGAGGTTATGTCTGCACCCTACTGTATTACTTCAATAATCATCGTTCCTGGACTTGTGATAATATGATTAATGCACTCAATCTTTTGCTGGTCAACATTTTTGTTCGTTTTGTCAACACTTTTTATCAACAGGTCATAGGTATTCCCATGGGTACAAATTGTGCATCTCTTATTGCAGATATTTTTCTGTTCTGTTCTGAGACTTCATGAAAAAACTTCAAAACGGAACTATACCAAACAGTAATAAACTTATTTCTATTTTCGACGAGTTTTCATCTCATAGTTTTATTTACTTGCTGGTTTATTCTATGTACGATTATACGATTTTAATGAACTCTTAATTTTATCCTATAGATCATCAAACACATGTTAAGAAGAAATATATTAAAAGTGCGATTTTTCTCCTTTCACTCATGCTTCAGTAATATCAATCGTCCGCTTCGGTAGTACCAATATCCGGTATCGTTCCAATACGGTGTAAATGAAGTATTTAAAATTATAAAGACGCATTGCAATCCATGTATTTAAATGTTGAAAAGTGTCATCTATCTAATATATGGAATCTATACGATTTGATAAATAAACCTTTATTATATGAAACATATTCCATTTAATTTTGAGAAAATCCATTCTCTGTCTCAAACATGAGCTTTTCTGACATTTGGCTAAAATTTTAGCGTTTGGAATAATGCAAAACTGCAATGACTGTCTAAGTATGGAAAATTCGGACGTAAGATGATGCAACGGATTGCATGAAGAGTTTCTGCTGAAAATGCATTAAATTCGTCTAAAATTGTGTCGATAGTCCACTTTTCAAGAATTGCTAAATGTTTAGCTCCTGCAAATTGTTAAAAAAGTTCAGATTTGAGACTAGAAGTGGAATTTCTCAAAACTTAATGGAATATTTTATGAGCTAGTTCCTAATAGGTATTTGTGTAACGTCAGGGTACAAAATCCTCCAGTCATATATGTATCAAACATTATCACATTTCACATATGGAAGGCCTCCAAGGTCAATCAAATTCAGACCATGTGTTTTTCCCTAAAATTTCGGAAATTCATACAAGACGTTTCCAGGTTCTCACATCTCCCAATTTTATTTGCCAAGTCTTCTTACAATCAACTCGATGAGTGCCATGTGATCGTTTTGATGGGTACCTTTGTTGGGCATCGGATGACAGTGTTGTAAGAGTACTTTGCCCGATGTGATATATGTGTTGACGACCCCGCATCCATGACCAAGAGTGAAGATACATAGATATGGCGTTGCTCAACAAAAGAATTCCGCTCAAGCCAGTGCAAGGGCCGTCTTAAACTTACTTTGAGGTAGGAGTGTTTGCTCTTTGTTGAAGGCCTCATGGTGACTTCAAGATGAAAAACACCAATTAAAGCGTTGTCCCATGTACATTTACACATTATCACTCATTTCTAAGAAATATTTTCAGTCGAAAAAAAATGGTTCATCGGAATAAACGTAATAAAGTTTTCCCTGTTTGAAAAAGGACAAGCATAGGGGTGTATTTTTTCTGAAATGACAACAAAAAAACTCAGATTTCAAAATTTTAAAGACAACCAAAAAAAGAGATCTTCCTCGAAAGTTTTCAGTTAAACGCCAGTCTTACAAATGGCCTTTTTTACACTGACAGAATCCTAATTTTAGGGCAAAACACAGTGTTGAAATTGTTTGTTTCGAAATTTCGTCCCATTGGTGCAATTGCATCTGTTTAATATAAAAATGGCTTATCTCTCCTGTATTCAATGTAAACCTGCATGTACAAATCTCAAAATGAAATACATATGTGAACTCTGATTGGTGTTTTACCTTTGTATCAGCAAGAACGACAATAATCTAGGAGCAGTATTCATGCACTGAACATAAACTTTTTTCTGGTCAAACATTAAATCGGGTTGTGCATTAATATTTACTTTTCCCGTAACGACAACAAAATTGATCATGTTTGAACTTTGACATTGAAAAATCAAAATTACATCATTCATAGTGTTTTGAACCAAAACATCTTAAGCCAATACAGCTTCAAAAAAGATCATGTAGAAATAAAGGTGATGCTTAACTTGACCCGTTGGCTGGATATGAAGTTGCATTGCGTTGGTCATCAGGTTTAAAGGAGACACCTGGGTGTGCCTTCAGAAGAGGACATCATATCATGACTATAAGAAAATGAAACAAGGTCAAGTCTTCGCTCAACAAGGGACCAAAGATGGAGATCCTCCTAATGCACCTCTATGTGGCAGGTTTTTATTTTTTGGCAAAGTTAAATTTGCCCACTTTACATGTTCGTCTAGGGTCCGTTCGCTATCCCTGTAATAGTTAATTAAGTTCGTTTACTTTGCATTTAACATGACAAGTTAATATATTTCTATATACGTAGTAATCGCGTCGATGTCAATATATGTCATAAGAGTCTTTTGACAAAAATAGTAAGCAATGATTACCGATTTGAAAGTGCTGACTTGATAATTGAACCAGAGGCTCCCAGGAGCCTGTATCGCTCACCTGGTTTTCAGTTGCCACAATCAAGGTAACAATGTAAGTTATACAGTTGATCTTCAGTTTCTCAAACTTTCGTACGTCCAACACCTCCAATATCTTGAACTGTTTTTAAAGTCTGATCATGTTTTATTATATTTCTTTGTTGGGATTTTTCGATAAAAAACGTTCTTGCTAATGACCACTTTCGACACGATTTGAAGTCGAAATGTCATTTTGAAAATGGCAGTCAACAAACAATTTTCAACATCCGTTTTGAAGTCGCAACATCAATATCTATTTGGAAATCAAATTTCTTTGAAATCGGACAATGTTGAACTTTCCCGTCTTTTTGGTAGCCATTTAAAATATGGCAGTCAGCGAACAATTTTTAACATCAGTTTTGAAGGAAACCAAATGTCATTGAAATCGGACAATGTTGAATTTTCCCGCCTTTTTGGCAGCCATTTTGAAAATTGCTGTCAACGAACAATTTTCAACATCGGTTTTGAAAGTCGCAACATCAATATCTACTTGGAAATTTCATTGAAATCGGACAATGTTGAATTTTCCGGCCTTTTTTGGTGGCCATTTTGAAAATGGCGGTCAAGGAACAATTTTCAACATCGGT